>JAVSCE010010476.1:0-105765 GCA_032199065.1 Smutsia gigantea
GGAGGTGGTGGTGGTGATGGAGGTTATGGTGGAGGTGGAGGTTGTGGTGGTGGTGGTGATGAAAGTGGTGGTGATGGAGGTTGTGGTGGTGGTGGTGATGAAGGTGGTGGAGGTGGTGTTGGTGATGGAGGTTATGGTGGTGGTGGTGATGAAGGTGGTGGAGGTGGTGGTGGTGATTAAGGTGGTGGAGGTGGTGGTGATGGAGGTTGTGGTGGTGGTCGTGATGAAGGTGGTGGAGGTGGTGGTGATGAATGTGGTGGAGGTGGTGGTAGTGATGGAGGTTATGGTGGTGGTGGTGATGAAGGTGGTGGAGCTGGTGGTGATGGAGGTTGTGGTGGTGGTCGTGATGAAGGTGGTGGAGGTGGTGGTGGTGATGAAGGTGGTGGAGGTGGTGGTGGTGATGGAGGTTATGGTGGTGGTGGTGGTGATGAAGGTGGTGGAGGTGGTGGTGGTAATGAAGGTTGTGGTGGTGGTCGTGATGAAGGTGGTGGAGGTGGTGGTGGTGATGGAGGTTATGGTGGTGGTGGTGATGAAGGTGGTGGAGGTGGTGGTGGTGATGAAGGTGGTGGAGGTGGTGGTGGTGATGAAGGTGGTGGAGGTGGTGGTGGTGATGGAGGTTATGGTGGTGGTGGTGATGAAGGTGGAGGTGGTGGTGATGGAGGTTGTGGTGTTGGTCGTGATGAAGGTGGTGGAGGTGGTGGTGGTGATGGAGGTTATGGTGGTGGTGGTGATGAAGGTGGTGCAGGTGGTGGTGGTGATGAAGGTGGTGGAGGTGGTGGTGGTGATGGAGGTTATGGTGGTGGTGGTGATGAAGGTGGTGGAGGTGGTGGTGATGAAGGTGGTGGAGGTGGTGGTGGTGATGAAGGTGGTGGAGGTGGTGGTGGTGATGGAGGTTATGGTGGTGGTGGTGATGAAGGTGGTGGAGGTGGTGGTGATGAAGGTGGTGGAGGTGGTGGTGGTGAAGGTGGTGGTGGTGGTGCAGGTGGTGGAGGTGGTGGTGATGGAGGTTATGGTGGTGGTGGTGATGAAGGTGGTGCAGGTGGTGGTGGTGATGAAGGTGGTGGAGGTGGTGGTGGTGATGAAGGTGGATGTGGTGGTGGTGATGGAGGTTGTGTTGGTGGTCGTGATGAAGGTGGTGGAGGTGGTGGTGGTGATGAAGGTGGTGGATGTGGTGGTGGCATGGTCCTCGTGCCCAAAAAACTGCACTGTATTTACATTAACTCATTTCATTACACCATCTCTGATGAAGTAGATACTCGTATTTCCATCCTATAAATGAGGTAACTGAGGAACCAGGACATTGTAAAAAAGTTAGAGGACTCAGGACTCAACCCAAGACAATCTGCTTGAGAACTGACTCTATTAATCACTACACACACTGCCCTCAAAAGACACTGATATATTTAAGAAGTGGCAAGGTATTTAATTCAAGAAACTTTGATTAAACACCCACAATTGTCCAGCCACTGAGACTGCGGGAGGTGCTGGAAACATGAAGAGACAAGTAGAGGTCTCAGGGAGAGTCCCATTCTACTAGTGAAGACACAATACTTATAAGTAATAATAGATATGTGATCTAGAATAATACAAAGGAAAGAATAGTTGATTCTGTTGAGGTGTCTCAGAAGAGATGATAAGACAGAAACTTTTACAAAATAAACTGAAGTTTTGAAAGAATATTTGGGGATGTGTGAGGTAAGAGAAAGTATATATATTGGTCTCTGTCCCTGTTTTTGACACTGGACTCCTAAAACTCTTGTAATTTCCTAAGCAGTAAGGGCACCAGGAGCATCTTTTCTTGTAATGAGGTGGCACTGGGCAGCTCTTAGATGGAGGCTGGTCAACTGAAAGATGAAACCTGTGATTAGAAGCTTGGAATTTTCAGCCTTCTCCCCACCTCCAAATTCTCCAGAGAGGGAAGAGGTGCTAGAGACAGGGTTAATAATTAGAGAAGGGTTAATAACTGATCACCCCTAAATGAGGAAGCCTCCAAAGAATACCAATAGTACAGGCATGGGAGAGCTTCCAGGTTGGCAAACACATCCACACCAGTCGCATGGGACACAACTCCATAGGGACAACAGTTCCTGTGCCTGGGACCCACCCCTAGATCTCACCCTTACATATCTCTTCATCTGGCTGTTCATCTGTATCCTTTCATATCCTTTGATAAAGCAGTAAATGTGTTTCTCTGAGTTCTGTGAGCCACTGTAGCAAATAAATCAAGCCCAAGGCAGAGGTCTTTGGAACCTCCAATAACCTGGGCTTGCAACTAGCATCTGAAAGGCTGGAATTGACGGGGCAGTCTTAGAAGACTGAGCCCTTAATGTGTGGGATCTGGCACTATCTCCAAGTAGCTAGCATTAGAACTGAGTTAAGGAACCCAGCTTATGTCAGAATTGCTTGGTGCGGAGAAAAAATGCCACACATCTGGTGACCAGAAAGGGCTGAAGTGGAGTGTTTCATGTGAGTAGTAAAGAAGACACACAGGAAAGAGAAACAGAGCAGGAAGGGAAGAACTGAGGTTTTCCCTATACAGGATTAAAGAACAACTTTTCAGCAGAATACAAACCATGTGCAAAGGCATGATGTATGCAGGGGCATTTCCAGTATTATTATGAGGTTGCTGATGTGGCAAAATAATAATAGAATCAACAGGCTTTGATGAGCAACTGGATAAATGAGAGGAGGATGAGTGGAACCAGGAAAGAGTCTGGGGAAGGAAAGGAAATTTCCAGAGTAGCAAATAATGGGGTAGAGACAGTGGTGACTGGGTGGTGTCTTGCCAATGGGCTTCAGCCCCAGGCAAGTTCACTATGGATTCAATGTGACCAAAGAAATTGATAACAAAACGTTCTTTGGGGTGAAAGGTTTTATTACCCGGCTTGTTCTCCTGGCAGCAGGTCGAGCACTAGCGTCTCTGCCTCCGTCCAGAGCACTGGGCCGAGCTCTCTATATAGCACAATAATAGCTATTGCCTAAAGGTGTGGAAGCGGTAGCTTAGCAACAGGCCAGTTACAGCATCAGGTGGTTTAAGTTCAGTGAGGATCCTGGCCATAGGAACACCAACTTCTCCACAGTGGTTAGGCCAACAGTTTTCTGTATAACAGACAGTCCATCTGAAATATGGGAGCTGGGGGGTGGGAACAGACATGGAGAAGGGGACATGCAATGCTTTATACGAAGGATGAACGAAGAGAAACATACCCAGCTGCCTCTGGGAATGTGAGGTATGAGGCCCATGGCAGTCAGGTGAGCATTCCCTGACTTGAAGTTCAAATGTTAAAGACTGCATGTGTATTTCAAAAATTTTTCTCTACTCTGAAAGCATTTTACTTCAGGCAACCACAACTCCAATTACATAATTTCTTTATCTTAAAACTGCGAAGGTATCATAATACATATATTTTAAAATGCAGATACATAACTGAGTAATAACTCTTAGCTATTTAAGGTAGCATTGTGCAGCAAAAACATAGACATAAAGTTAAATAAATAAGATATACTGTACCTTTAGGTGACAGTGAGGTTTTAGATAAATTTAAATGCTTTAATCCTTTTGGGAGTTTAGCAAATTGAATACTTAAAGAGGATACACCTGAGAGAGGAAAAAAAGGGATTATTAGAATTTTCAAGTTCTCAAAACTGCATGTTTCACAATGCCTGAAAATTAACTTAAATTTGACTCTAATTTAAGTGATTACTTTTTCTTTCTAATGTCAGACCTTGTTTTCTAATCATCTACCATCATGTCTCCTTTTCTTTCTGTCCTACCTATAGGGTAAGAGAAAAGGAAGATTGCTTAATTAAACATACAATTATCCGTTAGAGATGTTTTTACTTGGGCTAAGTGTTACCCTCTCCTAATAGTCCTATTTCAAATGCAAATACTCTTAGGAAGAGTGATATAATTGTTCTTCCCTTTCCTTTTTAACTGTGGTTTAATGAGTTGATCAGTCTTCTGGGTTAGCAGATGCAGGCTATTTAATTATTGTCAAGAAAAACAGTATAACATTAACTAGTCAGGTAACAGCTTCACTTTTAGCAAATGGATTCCAATTCTTAATTAGCTTGTGGGATAAAAACCTCAGACAAAGCATTAGAGCATGTTTTAACTTCATAAAGGTAGGTTTTGTAACTTGAAATAACTCTCAGGTATTAAAAATCAGGTATGTCTAAATTTAATGGCCAAAATGGAAGACTATCCAAGAGTGCTATGAATGTACACTACTTTCTGGGAGGTAAGAAGCAATTAATGAACATTTACCTTCCTACAGGTTCTTCAACCAACCTCCTGCTGCCTGTGAGTTATTACATCCCCAGGGGCATGTTTTTGGGAAACAGTATTAACCATATAGCCCCCTAGACTAATGGTCAAATTCCAGGCACCAATAAGGAACTACAGTGCTGGTTGCTGCCCTATTATAACCCCAAAATCTCTACAAATTTTATCAAAGATTATCAAGAAATAACTACTGTAGAAATAACTAAAAGGCACACAACTTAACTAAGCCTCAAGATGGGTGTTTTCCCAGGGATGGTGGGTATTCTGGGAGCCCCTGCCTATCTCTCCACAGCATTTCCCAAGTTTGACAATCGGTGGGTTAAATAATGTGAAACAGGTTTTTTATTTGAATATGCTAATTAATATTGCTAATTGCAAAGAGGAGGCAGACCTGATATTTAGCTGATACATTCTTGTAAAAGAATGAATAACTAACAAGTTAATGGAGGGAGAGGAAAAAGATGAAGCAATCTTTAAAACTTAATTAATCCAAAAGGCAAAAAAGGTGAGATGAGAAAGGAACAAAGGGAAAAGACAAAACAGATTATATACACAGTCACACAAATAATTACATTAAGTATAACTGTGCTAAACACTCAAACTAAAAGTCAAAGGTGGATTGTCTAAATAAAAATACCAGGTGTTTTTAAGAGACACACTTAGAAATTTATGTATTCAGAAGTAAACCTAGAAGCATGGAAAAAGATATACACTGCAAACCTTAACAAAAAAAAACTGGTACATCTGTAATCATACAAACAAGTTAGATTTTAAGAAGCATGAGTAGAGATAAATGAGACATTTCATTAAGGAAAATGCAGTGATTCTAAATCTGTATGTTCTGAATAACACAGTCTCAGAATATAAGAATTAAATTTAATGATAACAATAAGAAAACATATATTATTATACACACATCACACATATACATGTGTGTATATACACATACATGCAAACACAATAGTGCTAGATTTTTAAACACGTCTCTCAGTAGATGATAAAATTGACAAAAAAAAGATATGGAAACATATGGAAAATATCACGAGCATAATGAAAAAAGATCTATTTGATATATTTAAAACACTGTACCTAATAAGTGCAGAATATATTTCTTAAAAGTAAACATAGAGCATTTACCAAAAGTGGTAAATGTTCTCATATACTGTCTCAACAAATAATACAGAGCCTGTTAACTGCTGTGAAATCATACGGAGCATATTCTCTATTAGTTTCTAGCATCCCTTTATTATTTTCTAACTGCTACCACTACTATGGAATTAAGATAGAAATTATAATAAAAAGACAATTATAAAATCCCAAATAACTAGAACTTAAATGTATTTCTATGTAACAAATGAGTTCACGAAAACAAAAACCACAATGAAAAAACATTTTCATTTATTGTATGACTATTTTGGGGAAACAATGAGAGTCATGTTTAGAGTGAAATCTGTAGTTCCTCTGTATGTAATTAAGAAGAAAAGCTGGAAGCTAATTATCTAAGTATCCATCTCAAGATGTTTGAAAGAAAAACAGAAAATTAATCCCCACTTGTAAATCCAGGGAAAGGAAATCCCAGGGCAAAATACCTCTAAAAATCGAAATCAGTCAAAGGTAGAAATAAAGTTTAAAATCCCTTTTTTGCTCACAGGGTGCAGTTCCAGGCCATCTCTCTTTCCTGCTCCAGCAGAAGCAAAACAGCACCTCCCATCACCTCTCAGGTACAGACAAGCCCTCCTTGCCCAGGTAATTACCCATTGATATGGAGATGAACTTCTCTCCACCCCAGAGGAATGATGCAAATTCACAAAAGCCATACTCTGTCCACCTCTGAATGCTACTGATATGCAGCTGTACTAAAGCCAGTCAAGATATTCTGGAAATGTTACAATTTTACCCACAGGCCACCCCTCCAGAAATCTTGCCTTACTATTTACTCGTTCCCCTCTTCTGACCAATCTAATAACATACAATAGCAACAGCAATAAAATCTTGATAATCCTCAAGCCAGAGGATTCAGCCTATGCAGGTTAAGTAAATGTACTTTACAGCACAATCTCTCACTAAGCACAAAATATGTTTCTACACTTTTTTACTCATTCCTAACAACCATGCTAGATTGCTCACAAAACCTTTACCAAACATTAGACAAAGTCAAGCCTCTCTTTAAGCATTTTTTTCTTGATAACAGCAACACAATCATGATAATTCTCAAGCCAGAGGATTCAGCTAGGTTCAAAGTCCCATGCAGATTAAATCAAAAGCTCATCCATTCCAGCCATTACATGGCAGCTGCAGCCAGGTGGCGCATCCAGGACACAAGGACTGTAGAAGCAAATAACTGTGATTGTGGGGTGGCCAATTTGCTGTTATTCCAGGAATACACAGGAGGCCAGCTTCCAGGCCTTTTCCCCAAGGTGCCAGAAGAGCCAGCCATCGCCAGTCCATCATGTGTTGAAATGTCCAGGGCCACATCCATTTTATTCCTAATTGCTGCACCCATCCTTGCAACATATGTCCAATAAACTGCTCTCAATCACCAGTGACCGGCCATAGACTGCAAACAGATGCTCTAGGCCCCTCTTGGTGGTTTGATGATCTGCACAATGTGCAGGACACTCCTTCCAGGCTCAGCTGACTTCTTCAAAGGTCAATGGCAAGCCCCACATTCGGGCTACAGCCCATATTCTTCTTGCTCCACGTGGCACAAACGCTGATGTAGCCATTGGGCCACATCAGAGGCAGACTTTCCTTCTGGCCAGAGCACCTGGGTCAATGCATCTGCTTCATTATTCCCTGGGGATGCCAAAGGCAAATGGCCGGTCACATGATATGCGGTAGGTATCTGTTCCAGCAATGGGCTCTGTAGCCAGCAAGGTGTGGTACACAGCAGCCAGTCGCTTCTCCATCAAGGTGACCTGGACCTCTGCTGTTTTCCATAGTTATGACCAGGGTACAGCCCGCAGCAGAAGCAGTGGCAGAAACAATAGCCTTAGGCTCGGGCCATGGGCTGGGGTCGGCGCAGCCAGCAGCGGTGGTGGCACCTCCATGACCATACAAGGGTAGGCACAAGTCCCTTGGTGCAAGTGCCATTTCTCCCCATCATTTCTAGGGGCAGCCCTCCCAAAGGTCACACCCATTATGACAGATTTCGGGGTCAGAGGAATCCTGCCGACTGTGCCAGATGAAGTCTGGGCAAAGGAAATCTCGGGGTAAAATACCTCTAAAAACCGAAATCTGTCAAAGGGAGAAATAAAATTTAAAACCCGTTTATTGCTTACAAAACTGTACTCCAGCCCATCTCTCTCCTCCTCTGGAAAAAGCCAAACCAGCCCTCCCCTCACCTTTCAGGTACAGATAAGCCCTCCTCGCCCAGGTAATTACCTATTGAAATGGAGATGAACTTCTCTCCCCCCTGAGGAATGATGCAAATACACTAAACCATATTTCTTTCCACCTCTGAATACCTACTGATATGCAGATATAAAGCCAGACTAGATATTCTGGAAATGTTACAATTTTACCCACACCACTCCATCCCCATAAACAAAAAGAAATAACAATGGAAGAAATCAAATAAATAGAAAGCAGCCATAAAATAAGTAAACTTAACAAAATTTATTCTTCAATAAACGAATATTAATAAACCCCAAGACCAGTTTAAAAAAAAATGTAGGAAAAGGGTAGGGGACTTCCAGGAAGACAGCAGTGTGAGCAGGGCAACAGAAATCTCCTCCCAACACAATATTTATCTACGAAAACACAGCAAATACATCTATTCCTAAAAGAGAGACAAGAATACACAGGAAAGCGCACAGCGTGCAGCTACACCCGAGAGGACTCGGCACCCCAAGAGGCGGGTAAGATACGGAGCCACGACCCGGCGGGACCCGAGCCCTCCCCCACCCCAGCGCACCGGCGGGAGGAGAGGATTCAGAGCCGGGAGGGAGTGGAAGTACACCCCGCGAAGTAGCCAGCCCCGGTGATCCGCGCGGGGAGCGCTGACCCACATTGCGCAGTGCAGCGGAGACTGGAGAGACAGAGGGGCAGGATCTGAGCGGGGAACGCGCCAGGGGGCTTGCAGCCGGCTCCCGGGAAGGAAAAAAAAAAGTGCGCGCTTTCTTCAGCAGTCTTAAAGAGACAGGAGCCCAGCGGAGGAGCCGGATCGCCCCAGCACACTCAGCCCAGCAGGCTGGGAGTCCTGGGGAGTTTCAGACGCCTTAGCTGGCGACTGAGGAAGCGTAGCCATACTTACAGTTCTCACTGAGATCAACAGCCTCCTATTCATTCCCACCCCTGCCAGAGTGATAAAGGGCCCAGCAGAGCGGCACAGTCACAGCTGTGGAATAGTGGGGCAATAGCGCCACCTACAGCATTCCCACAGAATCTACTCCGTGGGAATTTTATTTTGTTTTTTTTGTTTTGTTTTGTTTTTTGTTTTGGTTTTGTTTTTTATGTTCTTTCTTTTTTCTTTTTTTCTTTCTTTCTTTCTTCTTCTTTTTCTTTTTTTCTCTTTCTTTTTCTTCTCTTTTTAAAGTCTTAAAGAGCCCAGCTGACATACGTGGCAACTACCAGTGACCAATTCTATAGCCATGAAAAGACAGAGGAATATGGTTCAGACCAAAATCAACCAGACAACCCCAGAGAGGGAGTCTGAAGGGATGGAAATGCACAGTCTTCCTGAAAAAGAATTCAGAATAAAAGTCATAACCATGCTGATGGACCTACAGAGAAATGTGCAAGAGCTGAGGGAGGAAGTGAGGGAACTGAGGAAAGACAATGCAGAAATCAGACAAGCGATCGACGGGCTTAACAGCAGAATGGATGAGATGCAAGAGACTGTTAATGGAATAGAAATCAGAGAACAGGAGTACAGAGCAGCTGAGGCAGAGAGAGATAAAAGTATTTCTAGGAATGAAAGAATATTAAGAGAACTGTGTGACCAATCCAAATGGAACAATATTCGCATTATAGGAGTACCAGAAGAAGAAGAGAGAGAAAAAGGGATAGAAAGTGTCTTTGAAGAAATAATTGCTGAAAACTTTCCCACGCTGGGGAAGGAAATAGTCTCGCAGTCCACCGAACCCACAGATCTCCCAACACAAGGGACCCAAGGAAGACAACACGAAGACACATAATAATTAAGATGGCAAAGATCAAAGATACAGACAGGGTATTAAAGGCAGCGAGAGAGAGAAAAGAGATCACCTACAAAGGAAAACCCATCAGATTATCAACAGACTTCTCAACAGAAACTTAAAGGCCAGAAGAGAATGGCATGATATATTTAAAGCAATGAAACAGAAGGGCCTTGAACCAAGAATATTGTATCCAGCACGATTATCATTTAAATATGATGGAGGGATTAAACAATTTCCTGACAAACGAAAGTTGAGAGAGTGTGCCTCTCATAAACCACCACTACAGGATATATTAAATGGACTGCTCTAGATGGAAGGACACATAAGGCTAAAAAGATGTCACCAGAGAAAATAAAATCATAGCAAAGAAAGGAGAAAATCCAAATACTAACTAAAGGCAAAGAATAAAACACCTATTATAGAAAGAATGGAGGAGGAGGAATAAGAAGGGAGAGAAATAAAGAAACATCAGACGGTGTTTACAATAACTTAACAAGAAAGTTAAGTTAGATTGTTAGATAGTAAAGAAGCAACCCTTGAACCCTTGGTAACCACGAACCTAAAGCCAGCAATGGCAATAAGTACATATCTATCAATAATCACCCTAAATGTAAATGGACTGAATGAACCAATCAAAAGACACAGAGTAACAGAATGGATAAAAAAGCAAGACCCATCTATATGCTGCCTACAAGAAACTCACCTCAAATCCAAAGATATACACAGACTAAAAGTGAAGGGATGGAAAAAGATATTTCATGCAAACAACAAAGAGAAAAAAGCAGGTGTTGCAGTACTTGTATCAGACAAAATAGAGTTCAAAACGAAGAAAGTAGCAAAAGATAAAGAAGGACATTACATAATGATAAAGGGGTCAGTCCAACAAGAAGATATAACCATTATAAATATACATGCACCCAACACAGGAGTGCCAGCATATGTGAAACAAATACTAACAGAATTAAAGGAGGAAATAGACAGCAATGCATTCATCTTAGGAGACTTCAACACACCACTCACTCCAGAGGACAGATCAACCAGTCAGAAAATAAGTAAAGACATAGAGGCACTGAACAACACACTAGAACAGATGGACCTAACAGACATCTACAGAACTCTACACCCAAAAGCAACAGGATACATATTCTTCTCAAGTGCACATGGAACATTTTCCAGAATAGACCACCTACTAGGCCACAAAAAGAACCTCAGTAATTTCAAAAATATGGAAATCCTACCAACCAACTTCTCAGATCACCAAGGTATAAAACTAGAAATAAATTTTAGAAAGAAATCAAAAGGCTCACAAATACATGGAGATCTAACATCATTCTCCTAATTAATCAATGGGTTAACAACAAAATCAAAACAGAAATCAGAGAATATATGGAGACTAATGACAACAACAACACAAAGCCACAACTTCTGTGGGACGGAGCAAAGGCAGTTCTAAGAGGAAAGTATATTGCAATCCAGGCCTATTTAAAGAAGGAAGAACATTCCCAAACGAATAGTCTAAAGACACAATTACTGAAATTGGAAAAAGAAGAACAAATGAGGCCCAAAGTCACCAGAAGGAGGGACATAATAAAGGTTAGAGAAGAAATAAATAAAATTGAGAAGAATAAAACAATAGAAAAAATCAATGAAACCAAGAGCTGGTTCTTTGAAAAAATAAACAAAATAGATAAACCCCTAGCCAGACTCATTAAGAGAAAAAGAGAATCTACACACATAAACACAATCAGAAATGAGAAAGGAAAAATCACGACGGACCCCACAAAAATACAAAGAATCATAAGAGAATATTATGAGAATCTATATGCTAACAAGCTGGAAAACATAGAAGAAATGGACAACTTCTTAGAAAAATACAACCTTCCAAGACTGACCAAGCAAGAAACAGAAAAACTAAACAGACCAATCACCAGCGACGAAATCGAATTGGTAATCAAAAAACTACCCAGGAACAAAACCCCCAGGCCTGATGGATTCACCTCTGAATTCTACCAGACATATAGAGAAGAAATAACACCCATTCTCCTTAAAGTTTTCCAAAAAACAGAAGAGGAGGGAATACTTCCAAACTCATTCTATGAAGCCAGCATCACTCTAATACCAAAACCAGCCAAAGACCTCACCAAAAAAGAAAATTACAGACCAATATCCCTGATGAACGTAGATGCAAAAATACTCAACAAAATATTAGCAAACGGAATTCAAAAAAACATCAAGAGGATCATACACCATGATCAAGTGGGATTCATCCCAGGGATGCAAGGATGGTAGAACATTCGAAAATCCATCAACATCATCCACCACATCAACAAAAACAAGAACAAAAACCACATGATCATCTCCATAGATGCTGAAAAAGCATTTGACAAACTTCAGCATCCATTCCTGATTAAAACTCTCAACAAAATGGGTATAGATCGCAAGTACCTCAACATCATAAAGGCTATATATGACAAACCCACAGCTAACATCATACTTAACGGGAGACGCTGAAAGCTTTTCATCTAAGATCGGGAACAAGACAGGGATGCCCACTCTCTCCACTGTTATTCAACATAGTACTGGAGGTCCTAGCCACAGCAATCAGACAAAACAAAGACATACAAGGCATCCAGATTGGTAAAGAAGAAGTCAAATTGTCACTATTTGCAGATGACATGATATTGTACATAAAAAACCCTAAAGACTCCACTCCAAAACTACTAGAACTAATATCTGAATTCAGCAAAGTTGCAGGATACAAAATTAACACACAGAAATCTGTTGCTTTCCTATACACTAATGATGAACTAACAGAAAGAGAAATCAGAAAAACAATTCCATTCACAATTGCATCAAAAGAATAAAATACCTAGGAATAAACCTAACGAAGGAAGTGAAAGACCTGTACTCTGAAAACTACAAGACACTCCTAAGAGAAATTAAAGAGGACACTAACAAATGGAAATGCATCCCATGCTCTTGGCTAGGAAGAATAAATATTGTCAAAATGGCTATACTACCTAAAGCAATCTACAGATTCAATGCAATCCCTATCAAACTACCAACAGCTTTCTTCAACGAACTGGAACAAATAATTCTAAAATTCATATGGAACCACAAAAGACCCCGAATAGCCAAAGCAATCCTGAGAAGGAGGAATAAAACAGGGGGAATTACACTCCCTGACTTCAAGCTCTACTACAAAGCCACAGTAATCAAGACAATTTGGTATTGGCACAAAAACAGACCCACAGACCAGTGGAACAGAATAGAAAATTCAAACATTAACCCAAACATATTCAGTCAATTAATATTTGATAAAGGAGCCTTGGATATACAATGGGGAGAAGACAGCCTCTTCAGCAGCTGGTGTTGGAAAAACTGGACAGCTACATGTAAGAGAATGAAACTGGACTACTGTCTAACCCCATATACAAAGGTAAACTCAAGGTGGATCAAAGACCTGAATGTAAGTCATGAAGCCATAAATCTCTTAGAAAAAAACATAGGCAAAAATCTTTTGGACATAAACATGAGCAACTTCTTCATGAACATATCTCCCCGGGCAAGGGAAACAAAAGCAAAAATGAACAAGTGGGACTATATCAAGCTGAAAAGCTTCTGTACAGCAAAGGACACCATCAGTAGAACAAAAAGACATCCTACAGTATGGGAGAATATATTCATAAATGACGTATCTGATAAGGGGTTGACATCCAAAATATATAAAGAACTCATGCACCTCAACAAACAAAAAGCAAATAATCCAATTAAGAAATGGGCAGAGGACATGAATAGACACTTCTCCAAAGAAGAAATTCAGATGGCCAGCAGGCACATGAAAAGATGCTCCACATCGCTAATCACCAGAGAAATGCAGATTAAAACCACAATGAGATATCACCTCACACCAGTGAGGATGGCCAACATCCCAAACACAAACAACAACAAATGTTGGAGATGATGTGGAGAAAAGGGAACCCTCCTACACTGCTGGTGGGACTGCAAATAAGTTCAACCATTGTGGAAAGCAGTATGGAGGTTCCTCAAAAAACTCAAAATAGAAATACCATTTGACCCAGGAATTCCACTCTTAGGAATTTACCCTAAGAATGCAGCAGCCCAATTTGAAAAGGACAGATGCACCCCTATGTTTATTGCAGCACTATTTACAATAGCCAAGAAATGGAAGCAACCTAAGTGTCCATCAGTAGATGAATGGATAAAGAAGATGTGGTACATATACACAATGGAATATTATTCAGCCATAAGAGGAAAATAAATCCTACTATTTGCAACAACATGGGTGGAGCTAGAGGGTATTATGCTCAGTGAAATAAGCCAAGCCGAAAAAGACAAGTATCAAATGATTTCACTCATATGTGGAGTATAAGAACAAAGAAAAAATACTGAAGGAACAAGACAGCAGCCGACTCACAGAACCCAAGAACGGACTAATAGTTACCAAAGGGAAAGGGACTGGGGAAAATGGGTGGGAAACAGGGATAAGAGGGAAAAATGGGCATTACAATTAGCAGATGTAATGTTGGGGGGGCATGGGGAGGGCAATACAACTTAGGGAAGACAAGTAGTGATTCTATAGCATCTCACTATGCTGATGGACAGTCACTGTAATGGGGTTGGTGGGGGGGGACCTGATGAAGGGGTAGTTTAATATTGCACATGTAATTGTAGATTAATGATAATAAAATAAATTGTATTAAAAAAAAAGGAAAGGGTCAAATAATCAAAATCAGAAATGAAAAAGAAATAAAAAAAGGAATCCTACAGAGGCTGCAAATATAACTGAAGAGTATAAGAAAATCTGAAGGTCAAAAAATGTATCATTTCAAAAGAAATGGAGAAATTTTTTGTGAAAAATATTACTTACCAAAACTTATATAACTTCAATAGACCTCTAATCTATTCAAAAAAAATAAATCCATTATTTAAAACTGCCTCATAGAGAAAATGAAGCCATATATAAGAGTATATACTATATAATTCTGTATATTTGAAGTTTAAGAATAAATAATGTTAGAACCCAGAACTGCCTCTGGGCATAGGAAGCCCCTCCTTTGTATCACCTGCAGCAGCTGCACCCCAGCTTTGAATCCCCCCAAGGCCTCACCCCCAACCTAGTTCTAAGGAAAATGTGTCCTAGTTACTGGAGAACCCACCCATTGTTCAAGTGACCCTCATTCTAGACCGTTTCCCTAGCAACGGCCAGCCACCCGACCATAAAGGGCAAAGGTAACCTGCCCTTACCATAAAAGGTACCTACTTCCCTTTATGTACATATCTTCTAAGTTACATCAGCGGGCAACTGGCGCCAGCTGAGCTCAACCTATAGAAAATGTATAAGACATACTTGTTTTAAACCATCCAATCAGCATCCCCTCTTCCTGAACCCTGTAATGCATAGAAGTCATGGGACCAACTTCCGGCTCAAATTCCTTTATAAGTAGCTTCCCCCTTGCTGCCCCTGCTGCTCTCTCCTTTAGAGACAGTCATTCTGTCTTTCAGGCAATAAACTTCGCTGCTGGAGATCTCGTGTCCCCCCTTCTTGAATGAGTGAATCGGGTAGCTGAAGAACCCCCCTTTCAAGTAAAGCCAACCTATCCTGACAGAAGTCAAAATAGTTATCTTCCCCCATATGCTAGAGAACAGAGATGACAGCAGAACACTACAAAAGCTTGTGGAAAGTTCGTAACGTTCTCTCTCTTGATCTTGGTAGTGGGTGCATGAGAGTGTTCACTTTGTAAAAATTCATTATGATGTAAACATAGGGTTTGTGGACTTCTCTGTATGCACGTTTGTGGGTAAAATTGAAATATTTCCAGAGTATCCCACCTAGTTTTAGTTCATTTGCATATCAATAGGAGTTCCTCAGAGGTGGAGAGGATTCATCTCCATATCAATGGGTAATTACCTGGGCAACCAAGGACTTATCTGAACCTGAGTGGTTAAGGCCAGGGCTGGCTGGCTCCTGCTGGAGCAGGAGAGAGAAATGGCCCCAGACTGCAGTTTGTAAGCATTAAATGGGTTTTAAACTTTATTTCTCCTTTTGACTGATTTTGGTTTTAAACGTAGTTTGCCCCAGGATTTCCTCTCCCTGGACTTTCAATGTTATACTTCTATAAAATAATTTACTTGAAAAATTAGGTATGGAAGATAATGGAGGAGAAAAGCTGGAGGACGATGGTTACGGCAATGACCTTTTAGATACAACACCAAAGGCACAATTCATGAAATAAATAATTGATATGCTGTACTTCATTAAAATTTAAAAAGTTCTGCTCTGCAAAAGATGTCAAGATAATCAGAAGACAAGCCACAGACTGGGAGGAAATGTTTTCAAGGCATATCTGATAAAGGACTGCAATTCAAAATATACAGGAAACTCTTAAAGTTCAACAATAAGGAAACAACCCAATTAAAAATGAGGCAAAGACCTTACCAAACACTGCACCAAAGATACACAGATGGCAAATAAGCACTTGAAAAGATGACCCATCTCAAATGTCATCAGGGAAATGCAAATTAAAACAACAATGAGATAGCACCACACACCTATTAGAATAGTCAAAATCTGGAAAACTGACAATCAAATGCTGGCCAGGATGTGGAGCAACAGGAATTCTCATTAATTGCTGGTGGGAATGCAAAATGGTTACAGCCACTTTGGAAAACAGTGCAGTGGTTTCTTCCAAGACTAAACATACTCTTACCATATGATCCAGTCACATTCCTTGGCAGTTGTGATAGAATAAGTCATAGGCAATACATATGTGGTCATTCATATGACCAAATATATATTTCCCAGGTATATTTGGTCTTCACAATTCCTGAAAACACTGCAGTCTTAACGCTAAATGGGTGATTTGTCATGTTAATGAGACTTTTGGACCCCCACCCAAGGGCAGGTGCTTGAGGCTGAATCAGCCAGTGGACAATAATTTAGGCAATCATGACTATGCAATGAAGCCTTCATAAAAAATCTCTGAGAAGAGGTTTTTGATCTCTCTCTCTCTGCTCTGTTCAATTGGATCCTGCTTCTCTGTCAGAGAGAGCTTCTATGCTTGGGGAACCAGAACACTTCCACGTGCCACCGAGCCAGGCTCCAAGCTCCACGAGGACAGACAGATGCTCCTTTCTTTGGGACCTTGCCCTATGTCTCTCTTCATCTGGCTGTTAACTTGTATCCTTATGGTATCCTTTATTAAACTGGTAAACGAAAGTGTTTTCCTGAGTTCTGTGAGCCACTCTAGCAAATTAATTGTAAACCTAAGGGGGAGTTCATGGGAATCTCCAATCTGTAGCCAGTAGGTCAGAAGCACAGGTAACTGCCTGGGGGTTATGACCTGGTGTCTGGAGTCGGGGGTGGAGGGCAGTCTTGTAGGATGGAGCCCTTAACCTGGGAATCTGGTGCTGTCTCCAGGCAGATAGCATCAGAATTGAGCTCTCCAACACCCTGCTGGTGTTTGACAACTGCTTGGTGTACGTATGTGTGGGAAGACCCCCTCCCACATAGTTACACACGTTGGAATCAGGTCCAGGAGCCCAAAGAGAGTTATACTACTATTACTGCTGTGTATTATTGTTATACATACATGTAAAAAAAGACACCATAGCATTTGGTGTCAGAGGAGAGGGAATAACAGTAGTTAGCCATAGGAGCTGAAAACTATATGAAATTCTGAGAAAGGAAAAACAATGGAGACAGTAGAAAAAGATCAGTGATTGTCAAGAGTTGGGACTATGGGTGGGGAGTAGGCATGAATAGGCAGAACAAGATTTTTTTGGTACTAAAAATATTCTGTATGATACTGTTAGGCAGGAAAATAGATATGAGCTGGGTGGAAAAAGAATAAGGTCAGTAAAGCCCACTAGAAAGGACTCAGAGTTAACCAGTTAAAACTAGAAAGCCAGAAAAGACTCAGAGTCAATCAGTTAAAGCTCAAAAGGTCAGGGGCATCTTGGCCTTGAATGTCTGAATATTCTCCAGGTACAGAAAAGCATCTGAGCACAGCCCATGTCTTCATTGTGTCAATTAGATGATGTCATTGTAAGATTTACTTTAGCCTGCTTAACCCAGTTATGAACAGCTTAATAAAGACAGGAAGAGTCCATCTTAAAGATAAAATTGCATTTTAAAATCCAAGGAGTTAAGAAGTAAGATTCTTAACATACTCTTTAGCAAACAGATAACTCAGCCCACCTTGGAGGAAGAGAGAACAGTCTTAATTGATATGCTCCCAAACCAGGAAGGTGCTATCCTGGGAGGGGACCAGAGCAGTAAATTTCTTATGTTAATTTTGCAGAACTACCTGGAATACTTATAAGAAAAGACTTAATCTCTGAGATCACTTAACAAGTCCACACCTCTAGCCCTTTGTCACATTCCTGAAAAATCCTTAAAAGGGAGAACCTCCAACCTTTCAGCATGCACCTCCCTCTAAGGTTGCCTGCATTTGTGTAACTTTTGACTTTTCCCTATCTTTAAGCATCTCTCTCTCTGGGGTTGCCCCCACTTTCTAAGTGTGTAGACTTACTCTCTTTCAATAAAACTTAAACCTTTCAAGGCACCTCTCCTCCCTGAGGTTGCCTGCTGCAGTTTTTCTCTCTTTAAGTAACTTTAAATAAAACTTTTACTTTGCTTCACTACTGTGTCTCTGCCCTTCAATTCTGTTGTGGCGGGGACAAGGACCGAGGAAAATACACAACGCTCCCCGCTAACAATACTGTAATAATGAATGC
The DNA here is from genome assembly GCA_032199065.1 of Smutsia gigantea. Lineage (NCBI taxonomy): Eukaryota > Metazoa > Chordata > Mammalia > Pholidota > Manidae > Smutsia > Smutsia gigantea. Next base: position 18,187 of record JAVSCE010010476.1, read on the forward strand.
ATATCATTAAACCCATAGAACATACAACAGCGAGAATGAACCCCAGTGAAAACTATGGACTATGGGTGATTATGATGTATCCATGTTAGGTTCATCAGGTATAACAAATACCGCTCTGGTGGGGGATGCTGATAATGGGAGATGCTATGTGTGAGTGGGGGGCGCAGAATACATGGGAAATCTCTGTACTTCCCACTCAATTTTGCTGTGAACCTTAAACTGCTCTAAAAAAATAAGGTCTTTTAAAAATATTAGGTATGGAAGAGGGAAGGATACCAGATTCTCATTCTTAAATTTTGGTATGATTTATCATTCCCGACTCATGACCAATTCTTTTATATATTTTTATTTAGTAAATTGTATGCTATGACTATGTTAAATATACATACATATCCCCAAAGCCATATTCTGTATTTTCAAATCATGCTGAAAAATATCTGTTAGAGCAAAGTTAAAACACTACTACTAAACTTCTAATTTGTTGTACTGTGGTTGCCTTGAGTTTTTTTGCTTTGTTCTTTGGGAAAATCACAATTTTTAAACTTTCAATAGTTTCTTTTGTGTCAGACATACCTACAATACCACAAAAAACTGGAAATGCCTACAACCAAATTCAAGGCCAGACTGGAACAAATATTTTATGCTAATGGAGATACCCACCTTCAAAGAAGGAAGGTAGATGAAAAGGAATAAACAGTCCAGGAATAATTTTCTCTGGAAATTGAACTACTTTACCATAAGTAATTCAAGTAATAAAAAAGGGAAGCACCTAAATTAGAATAATGGTTTGGCAACTTATTTAAAAGGAAAAATTAGGACTAAAGGTAAACAGGATTAAAAGTAAAGAGAATTAACAGCACATATTTAATTAAGATAGTCTAGTAAACTTTTTTAAATCAAATTTCAGACTAAGTTACTAGCTTCTACCTTGAGAAAAATGTTTGTCTTAATTTCCTAGGCATTCACAAATCATAAATATGTCGCTTCTTTAAAGAAACACCCTTGCTAAGCGCTAACAGAACGAAAGGCATAACTAGAGTCAGCACTGTTCATTTTTTTGAAAATGAAAGAACTAAATTGATTTTTACTAAGAGATAATAGATTATTACACAAAGGGTCCTCTGCTTTGGCAGACTTCAGTAATAGGGTGAAATGAATAAATTGAAGGTGGCTGGCTGCCAAAGTTTCAGGAAAAAACAAAAAAATTGACCTGCCTGAAGCTTACTGAAGCTACTTCCTCTAAAGTGCCATGGAAAAAATGGATCATTGAGAAAACATTTCCCCACAAAGATGAGACAGAAGAGACTTTCCAGCTTTTGGCCTAAACTGTTCAATTCTGCTCCCCAAATAAAGCAAAACAGCCTTCAGAGCTGTGAATTAAAGCGAAATTTATCATGAAAAGCTTTTGTCTGGAGACTTTAGTGGATGGATTACCCTTCTATTGTTTTTCTTTTTTAGAAGAAAAAATGGTCTAATTTTTATATCTCCTTTCAAAATAAACTATTATTGCTCCTCTGCTTCCAAATATTTATGCCTAATAAAACATTATGAAATTTTTAGTATTATGATTTGCCATCTGATGTTATTAACTTACAAAGACAGGAAATTAAATCTCACTACAGATTTAACCCACCAATCATGCATGAACTTAAAAACCTATGATAATACCATATATAATTCTAACACTTGTATATTCTGGAATAAGTATGATTCACATAATAGGAAAAAGATATAAGGAGGTCCTGTAAATTGAAAGCGTCAGTATTAATAGTTTAACAAAATTATGCCTGTGGACGGAGAAAGACAAGTACCAAATGATTTCACTCATCTGTGGAGTATAAGAACAAAGAAAAAACTGAAGGAACAAAACAGCAGCAGACTCACAGAACCCAAGAATGGACTAACAGTTACCAAAGGGAAAGGGACTGGGGAAGATGGGTGGGAAGGGAGGGATAAGGGGGGAAAAGGGCTATTACAATTAGCACACATAATGTAGCAGGTGGGGGGGGGGGGTGAGGGATACGGGGAAGGCAGTATAACACAGAGAAGACAAGTAGTGATTCTGTAACATCCTTCTACACTGATGGACAGTGACTGCAATGGGGTATGTGGTGGGGACTTGATAATAGGGGGAATCTAGTAATCATAATGTTGCTCATATAATTGTATATTAATAATAGAAAAAAATTATGCCTGTGGAATTCTAGCAAAGTGATATGGGGAAACAAAAGCCCTCTTTTTTGTCTCTTAGAAAACATAGATTTGAACATCATAGATGTCAGAAAAAATAGTTAAAGACCTTCAGATTTCTACTAATTCCTATAGTTTCCCTGGAGAGTTCAGAAACACTGAGAAATGTAAATAAAGTACAATGAAGTATTTCCATTTCAAAACTAAGGCTGAGTGAAAGAGTTAGGGATACAGAATTAGGAATACAGGAATAAACAAATTAGGAATATAGCAATAAACAAGTTGAAAAAAATGGAGTAAGTATGCCTAACTTTTGAATGCCCTAAAATCCAAATCCAGGCAGTTTTTAAAATACTGTTTGACCTTATATATCCATAAAAATATCAAATATGGCTGAAATCATGAGTCTAAAAAATTTTGTTTTATAGCTGTCACATACAAACCTGCCATCTTTAAAAATGAAAGTGACATATTTAAGAAAATTTATTGCCATGGAATAAGCCAATGTTTTTCAAAAAAGCATGCACAACATTCTTTTCTTCCACTTCCAAAGGAAATCTACACAAAAAAATCACAACCACAGTATGAGAGACTGACTGACTGATTGACTGATTGGCCAATTACTCAGGAAATACTAGATGAGAATCCAAATAACTGAGATTAGGTAGAACTCTGCAAGTTTTGTCCAAATTATGCAAACACACAGTTCTTCATCCATAGAAGAAGAATGATAACATCTGCACTACTTAAATTCACAAGGCTATTTCATTAATCAAATGGAATGGTAAAAGGTAATTATTGAGTGCAGTTTGTGACAGGCTATTCTTATCCTTTTATGTATATTATCTCACTTAGAATACCCTTACATGGTACATATTATTTTAAGGATGAAAAAATTGAGGCATAACTTGTCCAAGGAAACTCAGCTTAGAAAGTGGCAAAGCCTAGAATTGAACTTCTTGTATTTTGACTCCAGAACCCACTGGTATACACTGAGAAATGAGAAAAGTAAAGCGCAAAAAAAGGTAAGTGGCAATTCTAGAATCTACTTCTTTTGTTTCCTTTAGATCAAACTGGACTTGCCACCAGATGGTCAGGAAAAAAATATTTTGGTACCTGAAGTCAGCATTTCCAAAAGAAAACCACTCTGAGGCAGGATTCTAAATCATCTTTCAACAAAATAATCAGATTTAGAACAAAGGAGTGGTAGAAATAAGGACAGAGACATTCCTGACAAGGCTATGATCATAAAAACCAGGGTAATTAATTCGGAAGGATAACTAGGAAGAATAGAACATGGAGTTTGTAACATTCAGGGAAGTAAAGCAGAGAAATGAAATAAGCAGAGAGAGAAGGGGGCTGCATTCTCCCCAAATACTCAACTTTCATCCAAGAAGTGATGTCAGGTCCAAAGGGTGAGTCGTGAGGAGATGACTGTTAACCCCCCAGTTAAGATACTGGGTCATCCCAGAGGGCTCACCACAGAACTAGTTAGTCAAGTCCAGCCAGAGCAGACATTTTCAAGTCTTTTCTACCATGGCCCACATAAAGGAACAGATTTGACATCATGATGTAGGAACTTCATAAGAAAATAAATACATACACACACATTAGAGAGCTAAAACCAAAGTTTTCCTGAACAATGTACTCTGGTATTTCCTGTTCTATTTCTTCTTCTCTTTTTAATCCTTGTCATGAATTATTAAATTGATTTCATGATCTGCTAATGGGTCTTGACCTACAATATGAAAGTTGCAAACAGGCCTGGCCCTGCAACTAGAATGAGAGCTCATGTGCATGTGATCCGTTCACTGCGTGTGCAGCTGTTGCAGAGGAAGAACAGGGCAGCGAGCATTTGAAACATGCTCAGACACACTACACCCCTGCTTACTGAATTGTATTTCCCTCACCACAATCTCCTTAGCAACATAAGGCTGCCTGTCCTTTGTACATAATTATGACAAGGAGACGGAGCTGTAACTTTCCTGCATCAGCATTCGTATCACAAGGAAGGAGTCAAACTTTCTTCCTGAAAATTTCCAAGTCCCTATGTAGGTGGTTCAGATGCAAAATCAGATTCCATTTGGTACTGGAATTCCTCAGACTTGTAGACAGCTTAACTGCCTTTGAGTTTCTTTGTAATAATCTTCCCTGGCTTGGTCTCTTTTATATACTATACAATTCAGTTACAACTCCTCCCCCATGCTTTTTGTCATTTTCAAACATCAAGTACTGTCACTGAAAAGCTAAGAAACAAAAATCATGGAAATTCTTCCCTAGATCGAAATTCCTGTAAATATTTTACATTCAATTGGATATCTTGTGGAATTTCCATCCATGAGCAGGAAAGCTACCAATCATCTTCAAATATTTACCCAGAATTTAAAAACAAAAACAAAAACCTATAAAGAATTTGTGTTCAGGAGGCTCAGCCCCAATAGTGAAGAAAGGTGGGAAACACGAGTGTTGGCAGCTGTCCAAGAACACCGGCCAGTACAATGAATGCATCTAGAGGGGCAGGAAGAAGGAAAGTCTGAGCTTGGGAAAACATTTCAGGAGTGTCAAAAAATGAGCAGAAACCATACCGGAGATTTAGTATACATGCACAAAGCGAGTAAAACATACATGGAATGATTCATTATTTTAACACCTGCGAATGGACTGCAGGTAGATGAAAAGACACACGAAATCAGGCCTCAGAAATAGGAATGTGGAGGAAAAACATGTTCCTGACTGAACACATTCTGACTTCCTACCAAAAAATATAAATTTCACCATGATTTTCAAGTGCTATTAAAAACCTGCAGAAGAGAATTAAGATTCAATTAAATCAAACTTAAATTATGTCCAAGGTCTTATGCTAGATTTTGGGGTATGGGGGACGAGAAGTAACTGGTGGAGGGGAAACATTCTCATCTAATCACAATGCAGCAGAATGAAGTAAGTGCTACCACAGGAGCTTAAAGCAAAGGCCAGGGTCTGATCCGTGAACTGCACCTGAGACAACAAGCTGATGGGTACAGCTGCTTCTCACAGCACATGCAGTCATGACAGGAGAGGAGATGAAGGGCCTTAGGCTCAGTCCTTCCCCTTGCTGTCCATAACTCAAACAACATGTGGTGTTTGGGGTCTGGCTTCTTTTACCCAACATGTTTCTGAGATTCAACCATGTCGTAGCGTGTGTCCGCACTTCACTGCCCTATATTGTGCAGCAGTTCCCATTGTACCCAGCTACTGCATTATGTCTGTCCACTCACCAGTGAAGAACGTTTGGTTTGTTTCCACGTTTTGGCTATTATGAGTAATGCTGCTATAAACACTTGTTCACCAGTCTTTGTGTGGATGTAGGCTTCATTTCTCTTGGGTGACAACCAGGAGTGAAATTGCTAGGTTAGGTGGCAAATTGTGTTCAGCTTTTTGAGAAACTGCCTAACCAGTTTCCAAAGTGGCTGCACCAATTTATACTCCCACCAGTAATGGATGAGTTCCCATTTTCCACATCCTCTCCAAAACTTATTTTGATTTTAGCCATACTACTGGTTGTGAAGTGTATCTCACTGTGGTTGAATTAATGTTTCCCTACAGGCTAAGGAGTGTCCTTCTCTGGCCTGGATTTCATGCCCTGAAGGACATGTCTCCAACAACTACTTCCCTCTATGGAGTCTGTCCTGTCTGCAGGTAAATATGATGGAATCCCTCCCATCTTAAAACTAAAAACAAAACAGCTCTCCTGTCTCTAAAAGGTCATTACATGGTTTCCACTTTGTCATATTCACCATTTTGTAGCATTTGACTAACAGAGACAACACTTGTTTTTCCTAAAGGAAACTGTATACCCCAGGGGAACTCCTATTCCAGGGATGTGCATCGATTATTTTTACCTTTGGCTTATTCTATGAGTGTGCTTCTCATGTGACCTAGTTTTCTAATTCAATGTCAACCTTCCTTTAGATTCACTACTTCAGATGCTGGGAAGTTACTCTTGAAATTTTTGATTGAATATCACACAGGTATCTTTTTCAATGAAGAACAATGTCTATATGAAGAACAAAAAACAGAACTGTGTCTATCTCAGTATCTTCAGCTATGTTTAATAATTGATTCTCACCAAATATATAACATTACGAGATGAAAGGGGGTTATTCATCGATGCTGGAAAACATCTGCAACAGATCATGAAAACAAAATATTCTCTCTAGAGTAAAAGCTATTTCCTCTTTAATCCAGTCCATGCACTTTTAATGCAGCCTTCTTCCGCTTCATCATGACCTCTAGTCCTTCAGCTCCTCCCTATTTTCATGTTTAAATCTTGTCCAATATTTTGGACAGAATCCTAAGATGGTCCCCAAGATTCCTGTCCCCAGTATACCACCCTGTACATTTCCTTGGGGGCGTGGGGCACACTGATGAACAAGATGGGATATCACTAATGTGAACAGGTCACTAATCAGTTGACTGAGTTAATCAAAAGGGAGATTGTCCTGAGCGGACCTGACCCAATCAGGTGCTCTGTTTAACAGAAAGCATCAGAGAGCAGTACTCTCGCTGGCCACAAGCATGAAGCCAACTGACATATACAAGGAAGGGCCACATGACAAGGGCCTGAGCACAGCTTTGAGGTGCTAGGAATGGTCCTCAATGAGCAGCTAGCAAGAAAATGGCAACTTCAGCCCTAGAGCCCCAAGGAAATCAATTCTGCAAACACCCAGAGAGCTGGAGGAGGACCTCAGATCACAGACAAGATCACAGCCCAGGATGGCAGCTTGATTTCAGTCATGTGAGACTCTTGAGAACCCAGCTAACCTGTACTCAGACTTCTGACATAGGAAACTGTGAGATATTAAGTTTGCATCATTTTAACCTGCCAAGCTTGTGGTAATTCGTTACACAACAGTAAAAAGCTAACACAATAGTTTAAAAATAATATCCTCCTTTCCATTTGTGTCTCTTCAAAAAAGTAAATCATTATAAAATTTTAGCGTTATGTGCATCAAAGAGTGGAAAGAACTAGAAGCCAACAAAAGCATCAGCAGCATTTATAACATAATTAACAATTAAGCTTAGTACTATTCTTCCAGCATGGCTCCTTCATCCTCTTACAATTCTGGTATCAGTGATCATGTGAATGCTACAGTACCTCGATCCTCCAGTGGGTTGCCAGCAAGGTTAATGGTGTGGAGTCCTGAGTTGGGATTATGTGCTAGAGCAGTGGCCAGTTTTTGTGCAAAATCTCTGTGAGTAAACAAAATAGTAAGATTAAATAACTTGAAATATAAAACTGCTCAAGCAAAACATTTAAAGCTAAAATAGCTAGAGTGAAATCTAACAAAAGAGAAGCTTTCTTTACAATATTAATCTATATATCATATATTTGTTAACACCCAATTTATAATCCTCATGAGAGAATCTGTAAAGCCACAGCCAGAATATGGTTCATTTTGATTAGCCAAAATCTCATTCAAAAGCCAAAAGAAAATACAGAATTGTCCCTTTAAAGAAATACTGCAAGATGTGATTAATAGTACTTCTTAGCCCCTCTGTAACTTCAAAGACAAAAAAAACCTGAACTGAACCTGCTTTTCAGGAAAATGACAGTAAGCCATTCACTATATCTTAGTTCTCACTTAATGTAATCCTGATAAGTTCAAATCTGATTTCTGTAATTACTGCGTTTAAAGGATACAACTGCTAGTATTGTATTTTAACAAAAATCAAAACCACTATTTTATCTATGTTTAACTTAAAGTAACACACTAAGTGCTATGATTATTAAACTGTCAACCCTCCTTCCTCTTTGTTCTAGCAGATTCAACTCTTATGCCCCACATAAGGCTTGGCTATTGACTACTACACCACTGGACGGAGACTATGCAAGTGTGAATTTGAAAAGAGAAAGACATGGCTATAATGCATCAAAGCAAAGCAGTAAAATCATATAAAATATGTTATTACTATGACTACCATGACACTAATAAAAGCTGACACATAGCATCTAGGGTATGAGATACTTTTCTAAGCATTTTACATGAATTAATTCATTTATCCTCACAATCAGTGATCTATAAGGTAGGCACTATTATTATCTCATTTTAAAAATGAAGAGTCAGAGACACAGAGTTGAAATGATTTGCTCCAGGCCATGAGGCATCTGGCTGCAGTGTCCGCACTCTTAACCACTATACCATGCACCTGCAAAAATATCAAGTGACACAAGAGCAAAAGATGCTATACAATCCTTGATCTTTGCGATAATGATGGATCATAGGGATCCTTCTTTTAGAAGAGTAAACACTATGCTCTATATGTGAGTAGCCCAACTTCTTTTTTAACTATAATTCTAGAGGATATGGCAAAAAGTTTTAAAGCAACATATTTATGTATTCAGAAAAATACTCACGTTCGAAGTCCAGCGTTTTCCAACACCAATTCTTCTAGTCGACTGGACCTACTCACCACCCTCAAGATCTGTTCACAGACATCAGTGGACTATAATAGAAAATATTCTTTGACCATGCTGTCAGTCTAAAAGCAACCTCACTTTATTGTTACAAATCTATGCAGAGGTGAAGTTTTAACTAAAGAAATCATTCCTTCATGCATTAAACCTTGACTGGGCATCTACAACTATGCACCATGATGATGAAGGTCCTGGGAATACAATGACATGGAAGATAGTCTCTTGGTACAGAAGAGTGTACCATCCAGAAGGGGGATCAGACAAGAAGAAAATACGTAATTATGACAGAGTAATGAAAAGTAGTACTGTGGGCACCCAGAGGTACATCAATCCCAATCATGGGAAAACCAAAAGAATCCCCAAAGAAAGGGATACCAAAATGGAGAACTGAAGACTAAGAGGTAGCAATGATGATAACAATGTTAATGATGAAAAAATCTGAGCTCTTGTCATGTACCTGACCCTGAGTTAAGCCTTTATGTGTATTTTAATTATAAAAATACTAAGTAGTATTATTCCATTTTTATAGATAGGAAAATTGAGTCTTAAGATATCATGTATTTTAAAAGGGAGCCTGAAAAAGCATTTGGTAAACGTTAACTATTATGAAATTCCCACTAGTATTCTTTAAAATAGAGTGAAGCAGGAAACAACCTAATAATAAGAAAAGGCTCAGTAAATAGTTGCCCCATGTTAATAAACACTGTTTTAAAAAATTATGGCACTGTAAAATTTTATCTGTCAAAATATTTTAAATGGTTAGGGTATAATGTTAAATGAAAATGTGTAATTAAAATGAAATGGTTAATAAAGATTAGAATTGAAATGGCTAATGTATTCACTATAATAGCAAAATTCTTGAGGGGAGTATAAAAAATGAAGAGTCATGCCCTAGTGGCAGATATGTGTATAATTTTTCTTTTAAATTTTTATTTATTAATGTTTTTATATATATTTATATCTTGCCTTACTCCAAACTAATTTAAGATGGCTCCTTACCATAAACTTATTTATACATTAAAAACTGATTTTAAAACCTCATTACAATTAAGGGTCTTTTAAATCTTTTATGATATAAAAAAAGAGAAAGCATGTTCTGTGTGCCATGCATTTAATAATCAAAGCAGTTTCTTTTCTTAAAATGCCACATAAAAATATTAGGGTTTTTTTTGTTGTTGCTTATCCAGTTATTCCAAGTGGGTTAGCCATCACGGGGAACAGCCTGAAAAGAGTCAAGTATCCTTTAGAAAACCTGACTTGGAAACACATCAGCCCCACAACATCTAAAGTTCTTCTAATTCTTATGTGCTATTTGATTCCATTTGGTCTATAATGTTGCTTTCACACCATTTCTGGGTTTCTAATATGTTCCACACACTGATGAGGGAGGAGAAAATTAATTCCAACTGACCTGATGCCTGTAATTTACATGATGCTGATGGTGATTTTCAAAATGGTGACCCCTTATCAGTATAATTCTTTGTCTTACAGTATACAACCAGGGGAACTGATCTTTACTCTGTGTTGTCATGATAAAAAGTGATTAAACAGTGTTTTTGTAGGGATTATCCTAATTCCCAGAAATCACCCACAGTATCATTACCTTTCCAGGACTACCTCACAGAGCATCCAAAAAGGTAATTTCCCAAAGCAGGGATTTGAAGCAGGGCTTTCATTTGCTCACTGGGTATAATTGCAGTAAGAATTTATTACAGCAAGTGTATGAAAAGTGTGCCCAATTTTTCTTTAAGATGAGGCGGGGAGAGGCGTAACAATTCATTCATGCTTAGGTTACTCTTGCTACTTTTTGGGAAGTGCCAAATACAAGAAAAGAATTGTTTTCTACATGGAAATCGTAGATGACATTTTTAAAGATATAAACACACAAACCTACGCTTTATCAGTGTGACATCACACAGCTGTGACCATCACAGTAGCTCTCCCCAAATGTCAAATACCTGTTCAGCAGTACGTTCACTGACCAAGGAAAAAAATTTCAACAAAATAATATAAGGGCCCTCAAAGAATTTGCATTTACTTAAAAATCAAATGTATGCAATAAACACATGAGCATTGCTATAAAGTAACTACTGAACTTTTATAAAATAAAATGTACAAAAATAAAAAGAATTTTAGAACTAAATGCAACTACAAACACTGGCCCAACCATATCATTTTTATAAGATTAAAAAGGGCCCAATGATGCTCACTGACTTGCCTAAGTTACAAAACCAAGAGTCGAGCAGGACTCCAGTTCTACTACTATCTTAATGAGTTGAGAATTTTGGACAGAAACTTGGCTCTAATAGCATATTTGGCATACCTCTTCTTTTAAAAAAAAAATCCCTCTATCCTTCTATTTAAATTAGGGGTAGTGGCTGCTAATTGCCTTCATATAAGATCAGCATAAAGCATATAAACATGTGGTTCTTGTGGTACCTTAGCACAGGAGGCTGGTCCTGAGCTAGGAGCAATTTTAACAGCCCAGTGAATTCAGAGGAAGTCACTTCTCTTTGTTATGCATTTCATGTTTTTTATGCCCTTCATGCCAAGGAAGGTATAATGCTATTCTTTGCCTCAAACTGTTAGAAAATGTCCTAAAACAGTACATTGCAATACCCAGCAAACGAAAGTATTGTTTCTTTTTAACGTTGGGTGGAAAACATGAAGAATTGCTACTCTTTTAAAAGATTGTAAAATGACATCCCAAAGACCATTTTTCATTTTAAAATACCAAATATTAAAAACATACACACGTATTTTTGGGTTTAAGTCTCAGTTAACAGAAAAAGGCAGTAAGGGCAGTCCTCAAATCCTGTCACTTGACTGCCTTCCATCCCAGGACACCCAAGAAAGCAGATGAGCAGTCACATGCTTTATTTTGCCAGGGCTGAAATGATTAGGTGTATATTTTCTTTCCTGAATGTCTGAGGTAGCTGAAAGGAAAGGATGCCTGGGAGGAATAATAAAGAATGGCAGCATCAATGTCCTGGACACATGCCTGGACTATGAGTTGGGACAATTTCCAAAAGTGGGATATCCACAATCCCCTTGGAACTCTCTGTGCTTTATTTTGAAAATTTTGAAAATCACAAATTTAGGTGAATGTTTGAATGAGCCAGGTAAACTGACTTAGTAGTGAAGCATTTCTTTTTTCTGATCCCACAATCCCTGGGCTAATCTATTTTTCCTTCCTCGAGTGACTCCCCTCTCTTCTGATCTGTAATCTCTGCTGGTTCAGTCCTACAGATGGTCCCCATTTCAGCAAGCAGCAAACAAGGAAGGGGCTTTTGTTCCCAGGTCTCCCATCACGGCTTTCTGTCTGTTCCCTGCGAGTTCACTTGGCTCCCCTGCCATCCCTGGCTCCATCATTATTAATGACCTCACATCCTCCCCCTGTTTAGCTAATAAGAGTTTCCATAATTCATGTTGCCACATTTGTTCATTTCTCAGCCTCTTTGCTAGTTTGATTGTGATGATGATAATAACAACAGTTAACATTCTGAAATGCCTTCAATATGGCAGGTACTGTGTTAGAATTTCTATATACATTATTTGCTCATCTCAGTAACTTGCAAATTAGTTATATTGCTATGTCCATTCATTCAACAAACTAATTTGATACCTATTAATTAAACCGATTTTTACAGAATAGATATTATGAGCCTCATACTCTGATAAGCACTGGATAGAGACGAGGAAGACAAAAGCTTAGGTATGCAGGAAGTTGAGGCCCTAGAAGGTCAAGCCAACTTATCTAAGGTCATACAGCCTTGTAATAAGAATCAGAATGTGAAACCAAAGTTTCTGTTTCCAAGTCCATACTCTTTTCCTATATAACACTGGCTCTTAATGTGCCCCAAATGAGTTCAGCCCCTGCTCATACTGATAAGCCAGTAAGCCACTTACACCTCAGGCAGATACAGAGAACCAACTGTATGTCCACTAGCAAATCTTAACCCTCCACTTTCTATAGCTCCAACCTAAATCCTACCTCTTTGCTATGAAAATCTTAAACCCTCAGTTTCTAATGACCTCTGATCATTGGAGGCTTGAATGTGAGAGTCGCCAATAAAAGACATCTAAATTATTTCTTGTCCTAAATGAAGCAGCAGGAAGCTCACTTACGGACAAGCACCTCTCTGTACGGCTGTTTTGAACTTGCAAAATATCCCCAACAGAGCTTCCTATTGCCACTAGTAAAACAGACCAAAATTTCGGTTCCCCCATGCCATATGAAAACCACCATTTCACTTTGATTCTGTATTTTTTACATATAAATATGCCCAAAAACTCATCTAGAAAATTAATTTAGCTATCACAACTCAAACAAACCAATGCTTCCTGGTAACATTTTCCTAAATTCTTAGGAAGGGAAGATTTATGGAGATGAAATGCAAGATAGGAACATAAAATCTGCTATTTGCAGCTGTACAAATGTAACCTTAATAGTTTTTGGCAGCCAAGTGAGTACTGAAGGCTACCCTAATGTGTCTTTCCTGTTCATCACCTAAAACTGCCTGAAGCAGCTAAAAACACAAGGAAGTACTTCTCTGAAACATCTCACATTATAAACTTTATAAAATGTCATGCACATCATTTATAGGAAGATATTTCCAAGAAAAAAACAGGTATGCAACTCACCAGTATGGCAGAACAACAGATGTTTTTTGATAATTATCAGGTTTATGAAATTCAACAAAGCTAAGCAATATTTGCAACATCAGTTACTTACCAGTTTTAGATCCTTAGAGGACAGCTTTGTGAACCACTGATTGTATTCCAGAGCAGCAATGATAGGTATTAGGTCCCTGGGACAAGAAATAACAAAAACATGAAGTGCTCTTGCAATAACCATGTTGACACTATTTTTAATCTATGAAATTCAAGTTTCCTTGTTAATTTCTATTATTTACAAACATACCATCCAGAACTATTTGGACCACTGGACAACAATTACATTTTCTAGGATATACCTTCAATAAGATATAAGCAGAATTTCTAAAAATTGAAGATAAATGTCTCTAGACACTGATTCCTATTTCCCAAGGAAAAGAGGCTGATGGTAGTGTTTGCTAGGAGAACTTTCTCTAAGAGACATTATACATCTAATGCCATACTAGCAAGTCTTATCTCTTTAGAGTGCTCCTTCATAAATTCTTTAACCATCAAGAATGGCATATATTCTCTAGTCAGGCAAGTTTACATTGCAAGTAAGGATAGTGTCTAGTCTGATAAGTGATATCAAACGGATCGCCAGTGCTTGGACGATGTGGTACTTTTTTGCTATTTTTAGTACTGATAATATACATGAGATGCCCAGGTGTATATCTGTCTTATGTTTCATACAAACTCTTCAGCTATGAAGCGAAGTTATGTGTATCAGAGACCTGCCTCCATTCTCTTTTGCTGTGCTGATTGCCTACAACATTTCCCTAGCTCATGCTCAAGTCAAAAGCAGGCAATTCACTATTTACCAAACATACCATGCAATTTTACAATCAGATCCATGTATCCTTCAATGCCTTTATCATACATTCTCTCTTCCCTAAGTTCCCCCAGGTCACTCCAGCCAGCATATGGCTTACATTTCAATTTAGCATGTATTTTATCATCTTATATTATAGTCTGTTACTTAATTATCTGTTCCCACCATCCCAGGTTGTAAGTTCTTTGAAGCCAAGTCTCTGTTTCAGTTTTATGGCTTCTGTGACACAATGACAGTTTTATCCTTAGGGCATGACATGTAGGACATACTCAAAGTTTTACTGAAATAGAAAAGAAAGGCAGAAGGTGGAAAGACAACTGAAATCAACATTATTTCACAGATTCTGGGTACCAGGCCCAGCAATAGGCACTCTACAAAGACCATCTCATTGAAATCCCAAAACAACCATAGGAGGTCCGTATTGTTTACATTTTACAGATAGATACAGATGTTCAGAGACATAAAGTCAAGATAGGTCAAAGTGACTGAACTAGTCAAAACCCAGACTCTAAAGGAACCACATGTGTCGTTTCATCAGACATGCTTTAAAAAGGCAAAATGAGTGCACAGGTAGCAGAGCAAAGTGATGCAATGGAATTAGCAATAGCAGTCTCAGTCATGTTTCATGTGCCATTTTTCCATTTTACACTCTCCACTGACCAAGTGCTCAGAACAAATCCTTGCAGCTGTCCCTGGTGTCTAACGACTTACCCTCAGCTTCTCTGAGGGTAAGTCCACCTTATCATACTGGATCCCCAAAGCCCACATTGTTCCAGAGTACTCTCCTGTACTTCCCCATTCAGCAACTAGAGCAAATCAGTCTCATCTCATCTCCTTTTATGGATTTAATGTCAAGCACTTCAGAACCTCTTTACTGTGTATTCTAGTCAACCACTTGATCTGATTTAAGCACAGCTTTTGTCATAATGAAGTCATTTTCAGGAATTGAAGAGCTTATCACTAAGAGACCCAGGTTTTACATCAATGCAATGGATAAACCAGCAGCAATCATCTCTACCTATAACATGTAAACATTGAAAGAAATATTCTGGTACACCAGAAGTTGAATCTAATACTTAATAACATCAGAAATGTTTCAGGTACAATATTAAATTTTAAAACATACAGCATTCTAGGTGCACATTTGTGTGATACAGTCAATGATAGTATCTGGTAAAAACCACATATGAAATAATAGATATAAATGCTCACAATTACAGGCACTTTTTTTTTTAAGAAAAAAAAAGAAATATAGCAAAATGTGATGAGGATACCTTGCCTTGGGTGGTAGCATTAAAGGTGATACTAATTTTTTTCTAACATAATTTCTGTACTATATTTTTTAAAGTTTCTAAACTTTAAAAAAATTTTTTGGTATCATTAATATACACTTACATGAGCAACATTATGATTACTAGATCCTCCCTATTATCAAGTCCCCACCACATACCCCATTACAGTCACTGTCCATAAGCATAGTAAAATGCTATAGAATCACTACTTGTCTTCTCTGTGCTCTACTACCTTCCCCCCTACCCTGCTAGATTATGTGTGCTAATCATAATGCCCCTTATTCCCCTTCTCCTTCCCTTCCCACTTTCCCCTCCACTCAGTCCCTTTTTCTTTGGCAACTTTTGGTCCACTCTTGGGTTCTGTGAGTCTGCTGCTGTTTTGTTCCTTCAGTTTTTTCTTTGTTCTTATACTCCACAGATGAGTGAAATCATTTGGTACTTGTCTTTCTCCGCCTGGCTTATTTCACTGAGCATAATACCTTCTAGTTCCATCCATGTTGTTGCAAATGGTAGGATTTGTTTTCTTCTTATGGCTGAATAATATTCCACTGTGTATATGTACCACTTCTTCTTTATCCATTCATCTACTAATGGACACTTAGGTTGCTTCCATTTCTTGGCTATTGTAAATACTGCTGTGATAAACACAGGGGTACATATGTCTTTTTAAAACTGGGATCTTATATTCTTAGGGTAAATTCCTAGGAGTGGAACTCCTGGGTCAAACGATATTTCTATTTTGAGTTTTTTGAGGAACCTCCATACTGCTTTCCACAATGGTTGAACTAATTTGCATTCCCACCAGCAGTGTAGGAGGGTTCCCCTTTCTCTGCATCCTCGCCAGTATTTGTTGTACCTATTCTTTTCTATGTTGGCCATGCTAACTGGCTGACTAGACATTTTAAGGTTAAAAACAAATTAGAAACAATCCTATATCTTAATGCATTCTATAAATATTTATTTAGTACCTGCTCAGTACTGGACAGGATTATTAGGTTCTGAGGGGTAGGTGATGAGTAAAAACAGCTCTCCTTCCCTCAATATACTCTACTGATGGGGAAGAACCCCTTTTCAAACTATCTGCAGCACAATGGAAGACATGCTGAATAGGGGGGATGTTCAAAGTGCCAGAACAGAGCAAGACACAAACACTTCAGCCTGGAGCAAATTGGCGAGGATCTACAGGGCTTGAAAGATAAGATGGGGCCCACCAGGCAGGAAAAAGGGAACAGCATTTCAAGAAATCAGGAACAGCATGTCCGAAGGCATGGGAACCTGAAAATGCTCACCACTGTGCATGAGTCACTGGGTTGATGTACCAAGAGCTCAGCAAGATGGGCCCTTCCCTTGTGATACTGACCACTTGGCACTGCCTAGCAGAAGACTTGGGAAATAAAAAAAACTATAAAAGAGTAAAATAATCCCTGTGGAATAGGGGTGATATGAAGTACTATGGTGCATATAGGAGAAATGCTAATCAGGAAAAGGCAGTTGGGGAAGGTTCTTACACTTCAGAGCCTTCAGAGATGAAAAGAGTAGGATGGGACACATGTTCTAAGCAGAAGAAATGGCCAAGAAAGCAAGGTATGGCTTAGTCATAGAGTTTTGAGATCTGACATCAAAAGCATGATCCAAAAAAGAAAAAAACTGACAAATTGGACTTTATCAAAATCAAATCTCTTGCTCTGCAAAAGATGCTATTGAGTGAAGGGAACAATGAGTCACATGTTAGGAGAAAATATTTGCAAATCACATTTCTAACAAAGGATTTGGTATCCAGAATGTATAGAGAACTTTCAGAAGTTAATAGTAAGAAATAACCTATTTTTATAAATGAGCAAAAGATCTGAACAGATACTTCATCATAGCAGATATATCCATGGCTAATAAGTATATGGATAAATACTCAAAATCATTAGTCATTAGAGAAATGTAATAAAGTCAAAATGAGATGCTGCTACAAACCTATTCAATTGCTAAAATTAAAAAAAAACTGACAATATCGACTGTTGTCAAGGATGCAGAGCAAATGAAGCCCTCATACATTGCTGATGAGAATGTAAACAGCACAAAGTGGAAAACAGTCTGATAGTTCTTATTAAGTTTAACATAACATATACCTACTATATAATCCAGCAAGCTCAATCCTAGGTATTCACCCAAGGGAAATTAAAACTGATATTTTCATAAAAACTTATGTATTATTGTTTGTAACAGCTGTATTCATAAATGTCAAAAAAACAGAAATAATACAGATGTCTCCCAGTAGCACTGTGACTTCCAAGGCCAGGTTAGAAAAGGCATTAATGTAGCTCCAGTTTAGTCCTCTCTCTCTTGACATGCTCACTCATGGAATCCGGCTGCTCTGCTGTGAGGAAGTCTAGGCCACATGGAAAGGCCACATATAGGTGTCCCAGCAGACAGCCAACATCAAACACCAGACGTGTAAATGCAGAAGCCTTTCAAGGGGGTTCCAGAGCCAGCCCACATCTGACTGCGACTGCGTGATGGAGCCCAAACAAGGACAGCCTAGCTGAGCCAAATCAACCTCAGAGGGGTGACAGATAATAAAAGGTGATTGTTCTTACTGTACGCCATTAAGTTTGGAGTGGTTTTTATACAGCAGTAGATAACCAGACACCTGGTATGGAGAGGTAAGGCTTAAAAACTGCACTAGGGGAACAGGACTATACACAGGGTAACTACAAAAAGCTTTTAAGCAAAGAAACATTGCAGAAAATCAACAACTTCAGCAATGTAGGCTGGATGTATCATGGGAAGGTAAAAAGTTTCTATATTCAGGCAAGATGTATCCCAGATACTGGAGGGGTCTGAGGCAGAAGGAGGTTTCAGAGGCTAGAACAAGATCCCAAGCAAAGTGAGTTCTTCCTAATTGATGAAAGAATTAATACAACCCCAATCAAAATATACATACATTTATGATGAAACTATAAAGAAACTCAAGAACTGTTTGGTTAACTGTTACAACTGGGTAGGGTGGAGGGAGAAATGAGGAGTTCTGACTGAAAAGTGATTTAGGCCAGCCTTCTAAGAAGACGCAATTGCCTATTTCTTGACCTAAGAGGTTAGTACAGTCCTTGCCTTGACAATTACTTGCATTCTGGGACATATCTGCACTCTTTTCTCTAAGGAAACAATGGCCTTGCAGAACTTCTCCTAATGGTCATTAAGTCAACCAAAATGTCTCACAGTAGAATGGATTAACTGTGGAATGTTTATACATTAGAATACAAAATAAAAACCAACGTAAAAACACAGATGCATCAACAACACGTAAACCTCAATTTCTTGTGTACTTAGTATCTCTCAACTGACTGGACTCTGCGGAGAACGGGGAGCTCTAGGCTGTGAAGACCAAGTTTCCTGAAAGTACTTCAGCCAACACTTACAGAAAAGGCAAAATCGAAACTGAATGATATTCAGGATTCCTGGAATTTGTTACTCTTAGAACACCCATGCCGCCATGACAGATAAGGAGGCCGAGATGGGGGAGATTCAGGCACAGATATAACCAAACAGCACCACAGAGCCGGCAGAGATCAACACTCTGACTTGGCCCCACACAAACAGAAAACATATAAGGCAGAACATAATTAATGTCCATTCTGAGAGCTCATGTTACTGAATGGCTTTCCTAGAAAACAGTAGTAAATTAGCACACAAGCAAGAGATGGGAGGAAGATGGCGGCATGAGCAGGGCGGCAAAAATCTCCTCCCAAAACCATTCATATTTGTGAAAATACAACAAATACAACTTTACTAAAAGAGAGACCATCAGATACAGTACAACAGCCAGGCTACAGCTACATCTGCAAGAACTCAGCACCTCACGAAGCGGGTAAGATACAAAGCCGCGACCCGGCAGGACGGAGCACTCCATCACCGCAGCGCACTGGTGGGAGGAAAAGAATCAGAGTGGGGAGGGAGTGGAGGCACAGGACTGCTAAATAACCAGCCCTGGTGATCTGCACCGGGAGCCCTGACACACACTGCATGGTGTACTGGAGATTAGAGAAATTGAAGGGCAGGATCCAAGACGGGGATTGCGAGCAGGTCCCCTCAGCCGGCTCCCATGGAATAAAAGAAAAGCAGGCGCTTTCGCAAAAGTCTTGAAGAGACAAAGGCCCAACAGCAGAACAAAATCGTCCCAGTGCACTCAGCCCAGCAGGCTGGGATTCGTGAGGACCTTAGGTCCCCCGGACAGGCTGCCGGGTAAAGCAGCCCTAAAGACCCTCACGGGGATAAGCAGCCTGCCATTTAATCCCCCCAGCTGGGATTAAAACCGCCACAGCTGCAGAACAGCGGGACAGCGGCCCCAGCCACAACAACCACACAGAATCTCCTCCCGGCAGGCACGCAGCTAACCAAGAAGGTCCACACAAAATCTCCTCACAGTGGGCGTGCAGCTAACTGGGAAGGGCCGCAGAAGCCAGAGCAAGGGCCAAAAGGCACCAATGGGTGCAGAACGCACCCAGCATGGCTGGAAACCCCGGCAGTGCTCTAGGCTAGCCTGAGGGCGGCGCTATACACGGCAGTTTAGGGGATTATCCCACAGACCGCCTCCCAGTATGCGGGTAACTGGCACAGGCTGCGGAGAAGGGCAAGGAGAACAACAAGCAGGAAGGGACTTTGTTCCCCCAGCTGACACACATGGCACCTGCCTGCGACCACTTCTATTGCCATGAAAAGACAGAAAAATATGGTCCAGTCAAGACTCACCCAGACAAACCCAAAGAGAGGGCCTGGTGGGATACATTTAAACAATCTTCCTAAAAAGATTTCAGAATAAAAGTCATAACCATGCTGATGGACCTACAGAGAAATATACAAGAGCTAAGGGAGGAAGTCAGGAGAGATATTACAGAAATGAAACAATTGATTGACGGGCTGAAGAACAGACTGGACAAGATGCAAGAGACAGTTAATGGAATAGAAATCAGAGAACAGGAGAACAGAGAAGCTGAGTCAGAGAGAGATAAAAGGATCTCTAGGAATGAAAGAATATTAAGAGAACTGTGTGACCAATCCAAACGAAACAATACTCACATTATAAGGGTACAAGAAGAAAAAGACACAAAAAAAGGGATAGAAAATGTCTTTGAGGAAATAATTGCCGAAAACTTCCACAAGGTGGGGACGGAAATAGTCTCTCTCAGACCATGGAAGCCCACAGATCTCCCAACAGAAGGGACCTAAGGAGGACAACACTAAGAAATATAATAATTAAAAGGGCAAAGATCAAAGACAGAGTATTAAAGGCAGACAGAGAGAGGAAAAAGATCACCTACAAAGGAAAACCCATCAGGCTCTCATCAGACTTCTCAACAGAAACTACAGGCCAGAAGACAATGGCATGAT
This sequence comes from Smutsia gigantea, assembly GCA_032199065.1. Lineage (NCBI taxonomy): Eukaryota > Metazoa > Chordata > Mammalia > Pholidota > Manidae > Smutsia > Smutsia gigantea. Next base: position 38,993 of record JAVSCE010010476.1, read on the forward strand.
ATATTTAACAAAATGAAACAGAAGGGCCTTGAACCAAGAATACTGTATCCAGGACAATTATCATTTAAATTTGAGGAAGGAATTAAACAATTCCCAGACAAGTGAAAGTTGAGGGAATTTGCCACCCACAAACCACCTCTACAGGATATCGTAAAGGAACTGCTCTAGATGGAAGCACCCCTAAGGCTAAAAAGATGTCACGAGAGAAAATAAAATCATAGCAAAGAAAGCAGAACATCCAAATACTAACTAAAGGCAAAAAATAAATGCAGTGATCCACAAAAATAGTCAAAGTAATGCAAAAGAGTACAGAATAAAACACCTAATATATAAAGAATGGAGGAGGAAGAATAAGAAAGGAGAGAAATAAAGAATCATCAGACTGTGTATATAATAGCTTAACAAGAGAGTTAAGTTAGACTGTTAGATAGTAAAGAACCTACCCTTGAACTTTTGGTAACCACGAATCTAAAAGCCGGCAATGTCAATAAGTACATATCTATCAATAATCACCTTAAATGTAAATGGACTGAATGCACCAATCAAAAGACACAGAGTAACAGAATGGATAAAAAAGCAAGACCCATCTATATGCTGCTTACAGGAGACTCATCTCAAACCCAAAGATATACACAGACTAAAGGTGAAGGGATGGAAATAGATATTTCACGCAAACAACAAGGAGAAAAAAGCACGTATTGCAGTACTTGTATCAGACAAAATAGACTTCAAAACGAAGAAAGTAGCACGAGATAAAGAAGGACATTACATAATGATAAAGGGGTCAGTCCAAAAAGAGGATGTAACCATTTAAAATATATATGCACCCAACACAGGAGCGCTGACATATGTGAAACAAATACTAACAGAATTAAAAGAGGAAATAGAAAGCAATGTATTCATTTTAGGAGACTTCAACACACCACTCACTCCAAAGGACAGACCAACCAGACAGAAAATTAGTAAGGACACAGAGGCACTGAACAGCACACTAGAACGATGGACCTAACAGACATCTACAGAAATCTACACCCAAAAGCACCAGTATACAGATTCTTCTCAGGTGCACATGGAACATTTTGCAGAATAGACCACATACTAGGCCACAAAAAGAACCTCAGTAAATTCAAAAAGATTGAAATTCTACCAACCAACTTCTCAGACCACAAAGGTATAAAACTAGAAATAAATTGTACAAAGAAAACAAAATGGCTCACAAACACATGGAGGCTTAACAACATGCTCCTAAATAATCAATGGATCAACGACCAAATTAAAACAGAGATCAAACAATATATGGAGACAAATGACAACAACACAAAGCCGCAACTTCTGTGGGAGGCAGCAAAGGCAGTTCTAGGAGGAAAGTATATTGTAATCCAGGCCTGTTTAAAGAAGGAAGAACAATCCCAAATGAATAGTCTAAAGACACAATTATTGAAATTGGAAAAAGAAGAACAAATGAGGCCCAAAGTCACCAGAAAAAGGGACATAATAAAAATTAGAGAAAAAATAAATAAAATAAACAAGAATAAAACAATAGAAAAAAATCAATGAAACCAAAAGCTGGTTCTTTGAAAAAATAAACAAATTAGATAAACCCCTAGACAGACTTATTAATAGTAAAAGAGAATATACACACATGAACAAAATCAGAAATGATAAAGGAAAAATCACGACGCACCCCACAGAAATACAAAGAATTATAAGTGAATACTATGAAAATCTATATGCTAACAAGCTGGAAAACCTAGAAGAAATGGACCACTTCTTAGGAAAATACAACCTTCTAAAACTGACCAAGAAGAAACAGAAAACCTAAACAGACCAATTACCAGCAATGAAATTGAATCGGTAATCAAAAAACTACCCAAGAACAAAACCCCCAGGCCAGATGGACTCACGACTACATTTTATCAGATATATAGAGAAGAAATAATACCCATTCTCCTTAAAGTTTTCCAAAAAATAGAAGAGGAGGAAATACTTCCAAACTCATTCTAGGAAGCCAGGATCACTCTAATACCAAAACCAGGCAAAGACACCACCAAAAAAGAAAATTACTGACCAATATCCCTCATGAACACAGATGCAAAAATATTCAACAAAATATTAGCAAACCGAATTCAAAAATACATCAAGAGGATCATACACCATGATCAAGTGGGATTCATCCCAGGGATGCAAGGATGGTACATACAACATTCAAAAATCCATCAACATCCTCCACCACATCAATAAAAAGAAGAACAAAAACTACATGATCATCTCAATAGATGCTGAAAAAGCATTTGACAAAATTCAACATCCATTCATCATAAAACCTCTCAACAAAATGGGTACAGAGGCGACGTACCTCAACATAATAAAGGCCATATATGACATACCCACAGATAACATCATACTTAACAGCGAGAAGCTGAAAGCTTTACATCTAAGATCGGGAACAAGTCAGGGATGCCCACTCTCTCCACTATTATTCAACATAGTACTGGAGGTCCTAGACATGTAAATCAGACAAAACAAAGAAATACAAGGCATCCAGATTGGTAAAGAAGAAGTCAAACTGTCACTGTTTGCAGATGACATGATATTGTACATAAAAAAACCTAAAGACTCCACTCCAAAACTACTAGAACTAATATCTGAATTCCGCAAAGTTGCAGGATTCAAAATCAATACACAGAAATCTGTTGCTTTCCTATACACTAATGATGAGCTAAGAGAAAGAGCAATCAGGAAAACAATTCCATTCACAATTGCATCAAAAACAATAAAATACCTAGGAATAAACGTAACCAAGGGACTGAAAGACCTATACCCTGAAAACTACAAGACACTCCTAAGAGAAATTAAAGAGGACACTAACAAATGGAAATTCATCCCATGTTCTTGGCTAGGAAGAATAAATATTGTCAAAATGGTTATCCTGCCTAAAGCAATCTACAGATTCAACGCAATCTATATCAAAATACCTACAGCATTCTTCAATGAACTAGAGCAAATAGTTCTAAAATTCATATGGAACCACAAAAGACCCCGAATAGCCAAAGCAATCCTGAGAAGGAAGAATAAAACAGGGGGAATTACGCTCCCTGACTTCAGGCTCTACTACAAAGCCACAGTAATCAAGACAATTTGGTATTGGCACAAAAACAGACCCAAAGACCAGTGGAACAGAATAGCAAATCCAAACATTAACCGAAACATATACAGTCAATTAATATTTAATAAAGGAGCCTTGGATATACAATGGGGAGATGACAGCCTCTTCAGCAGCTGGTGTTGGAAAAACTGGACAGCTACATGTAAGAGAATGAAACTGGACTACTGTCTAACTCCATACACAAAGGTAAATTCAAAATGGATCAAAGACCTGAATGTAAGTCATGAAACCATAAAACTCTTAGAAAAAAACATAGGCAAAAATCTCTTGGACATAAACATGAGTGACTTCTTCATGAACATATCTCCCCAGTCAAGAGAAACAAAAGCAAGAATTAACAAGTGGGACTATATCAAGCTGAAAAGCTTCTGTACAGCAAAGGACACCATCAGTAGAACAAAAAGACATCCTACAGTATGGGAGAATATATTGATAAATGACATATCGATAAGGGGTTGACATCCAAAATATATAAAGGACTCATGCACTTCAACAAACAAAAAGCAAATAATCCAATTAAAAAATGGGCAGAGGATCTGAATAGACACTCTCCAAAGAAGAAATTCAGATGGCCAACAGGCATATGAAAAGATGCTCCACATCGCTAATCATCAGAGAAATGCAAATTAAAACCACAATGAGATATCACTTCACACCAGTAAGGATGGCCAACATCCAAAAGACAAACAACAAATGTTGGTTAGGATGTGGAGAAAGGGGAACCCTCCAACACTGCTGGTGGGAATGCAAATTAGTTCAACCATTGTGGAAAGCAGTATGGAGGTTCCTCAAAAACTCAAAATAGAAATACCATTTGACCCAGGAATCCCACCCTGGGAATTTACCCTAAGAATGCAGCAGCCCAGTTTTAAAAAGACATATGCACCCCTATGTTTATCACAGCACTATTTACAATAGCCAAGAAATGGAAGCAACCTAAGTGTCCATCAGTAGGTGAATGGATAAAGAATATGTGGTACATATACACAGTGGAATATTATTCAGCCATAAGAAGAAAACAAATCCAGACATGTGCAGCAACATGGATGGAGCTAGAGGGTATTATGCTAAGTGAAATAAGCCAAGTGGAAAAAGACAAGTATCAAATGATTCCACTCATATGTGAAGTATAAGAACGAAGAAAAAAAAAACTGAAGGAACAAAACAGCAGCAGACTCACAGAACCCAAGAATGGACTAACAGTTACCAAAGGAAAAGTACCTGGGGAGGATGAGTGGGAAGGGAGGAACAAGGGGTAAAAAGGGGCATTATGATTAGCAGACATAATGTAGGCAGGGTGGCAGGGGGACGGCTGTACCACTCAGAGAAGACAAGTAGTGATTCTATAGCATCTCACTATGCTGACAGAAGTGACTGTAATGAGGTTGGTGGGGGGGACTTTATGATGTGAGGAGTCTAGTAACCATAATGTTGCACATGTAATTGTAGATTAACGATATCAAAATAAAATTAAATAAAATTAGCACATAAGCAAATCATGGAAAAATACTCAGTTGGGCATTCACATAGGCGTCCCAAGTAGTGTACAGATACTTCACTGTAGAGGACTCCCTGGATTTTCTTGGTAGTGTCTCTCTCAGTCAGAAACAACCCTTTCTCATGTTTTCACTAAGTACTGCTATGATTGTATTATATACTGTAGAAATTTTTACAAACACTAGTGCCTGTTATCTTGACTGATTTACTCACAGTGGGAAGTGTTAACAGCTTTTTACCCTTGGTCCATGGCATTTATTGTGCACCCGTCTCTGTGTCCTGCTCTGACTTCCTGGAGGACTTAATTACCATGTAAATCTTGGCCTGAAGAGTGGAGTTAGCCTTGAGGTGTGCAGTTTAGTGAACCGTCTCATGAGTCTTGGCAACATAGTATTCTCTGTATGTTTCCAAATGACATCCCTACAACTTCCTTAAAATGGAAGCAAATTTAAGACTTCAAATCTTGAAAAAGGAAGATCCAGTGTGAATATCCTTTAGAGCCACATGGCAGAATCATTTCTTACACTGTGCTGCAGGGAACTGAGACTGACTCAGTCCCAGCCTTTTTCTGATGTAAATGTTTTGCACATAGAGTTGTTTGTGGTTGGCAGTGGTGGTGTTATCTAGCCACTGGTTGACGTTTATAATAAAAGTTGGGATTCCCATTTCTCATCTCATTTGACACCTCTGAATAATTCAAAACTTCCCTTAAAACTCAAGAACTTAGTTTTTCACTTATATCTCTCCAGAAGAAAATACCAGCACAAAACTGATAGGATAAGAGCATCACAGAAAAGACCATGAAATAGACTCTGGAAATGCACAACTTTCTGTAATTTAGGGATTTTGTAACTCTTTTCATTTCAATTAAGAAAGATGGTCATTTTTTAAAATATAGTTGTTCAGTCCTTTTAGGAAAAAAAAGGAACAAGCATTTATTTAAACATTTTTAGATACTAGCACGGTGTTTTAAAAGTATTAATCCACATAGTCCCCAGAGTAACCGCAGGAGGGAGGTACCATGATTAACATCATGTTATACCTGATGACTCCCAGAAACAGAAAGGTTACAGAGCTGCCTGTGTTTGCAAAGTGAGTCTGGGCAGAGCCAGGATTCAAACCCAGGCAGTGTGATGCATGAGCCTACTGTGTTAACCACCATGACAAATCTGCTTTCCACACCGGTAAGAGTCTTCAATCTATTCCACAGGGAATCCAAGACATTATATCCACTGGTTTTCAGATCAAAGATGCCAAACCCTTTCCATCACATTCAGTCAACCACTTAGTTTCTTAATTTATAAGTCAACATAAATGTATTCCGGTGATTTCTCAAATAGTGATAGTGCTCTTAAATATCTGGGGGCTTTTTTAAAAAGTTAAAATGAAAAAATAAAGAGGTTAAATTATTTAGAGTCTAAGTCACTTGCCAAATTCTTTGCTTCTTCTCTAGGTTCTGGATAATCTATTGAATTAGCAGTTCTTACCTCATCTTTCTGACCTGTGTGGCTTCTTAAGAGTTTAAATTTCCCATTTATTATTTTTGGGCCAAAATTCCCTCGTTACTCACTTGCCCCTGCCTGCCTCCTCACATTGTGACTTTTAAATAGACAGTGTGAAATACTCCAGGAAAGTGTTAAAGAATAGAAATAATTGACAGATTTGAAGAATGTCTAGCAAGCACCATATTTACAATATGGGAAAAGCACAAAAGTAGAAAGCAATAATCCAATAAACAACATCGTAATTATTTGAAGAATATGCACATACCACAGCAGTGAAGATTTTCCAATAAATCTTACAAACATTCAAAGGCTTAAAGGAGGTGTTTCATCTTAGAACACATAGTCTTTCCACTCTGCATGCCTTCTGCACATGCACAATGAAATATGCTCTCTCGAGGAAAAGCTGGTAAAAGCCACAGCTGTACCTTCCTGACATACTCATCTAATAGCCTTTCTGGGGATAATTTAGACTTTCTCCTTTTTTCTTTCATTTTTTTATTTTGGTATCATTAATATACAATCACATGAGCAAAATTGTGGTTACTAGATTCCCCCCATTATCAAGTCCCCACCACATACCCCATTACCGTCACTGTCCATCAGTGTAGTAAGATGCTATAGAGTCACTACTCGTCTTCTCTGTGCTATACTGCCTTCCTCATGCCCATCCCTATGTTATGTGTGCTAATCATAATGCCCCTTATTCCCTTTATCCCTCCCTTCCCATTCACCCTCCCCAGTCCCTTTCCCTTTCGTAACTGTTAGTTCATTCTGTGAATCTGCTGCTGTTTTGTTCCCTTGGTTTTTTCTTTGTTCTTATACTCCACAGATGAGTGAAATCATTTGGTACTTGTCTTTCTCCACCTGGCTTATTTCACGGAGCATAATACCCTCTAGCTCCATCCATGTTGCTGCAAATGGTAGGATTTGTTTTCTTCTTATGGCTGAATAATATTCTGTTGTGTGTATGTACCACATAGACTTTTCTCCTTTATACTTAGTTTGAAAATGGGAGTTGGAGAGCTTTAAAAAATTTTAAATGTCACAGATTAGCTATTCCTTCCTGATAGCCTAATTTACATAGAAGTATGCCCCATATATTATTAAATGATTAGTGGGACCACTCACCAACTCTATGTGAAACACTTTGCAAATGACATTACCAGAGGTGTAAAAATATGGTCTCTAAGTTTGATCACTCACTCCTCAGATGTATTTTGAGCACAAACCTCCCCCAAATCTGTGTTTTCTATAAATTATATACATGTGCTACTGTCCCAGCATATCAGAATCTGTATAAAATATATATATACCAATAAAATGAATGAGGAAAAATATGCATAAAACAAGTTCTACTATTTCCTCCGCATTCCTCAACATGTCATCATCTTGCTCACATCAGAGTTCACCTGATCCAGGCTGGTCACTGTTTTACAGAATTATTTACAGAAATTCTGAAATGGAAACAGAAGCTCATGCTGTTCACACTGGATTTCACGCTCCAAACAGCATTTCTTTCCTTTTAAATGAGAGCAGGAAAGAAGAGATGGAGCTCAGATTAGGGAAGAGTTACACTAGCACCCTCAGGACAACCTTGACAAACATTAATCGACCCTCAAAACTCTTTCCAGGAAGTGGCAGGCTACAGAATGTCACCTTGATGAGTAAGAAATATGACAACACAAAAACATGAGTCTGAAGGGAATGAACTGCTGGCTATGCTCTCATGAGCCAAGTTTAAACTCAGTGATGCATGTCACTGAGTCTTTAGAAGATTGATGAGATTAGCTCCTCTTTAAAATCTTCTGGGAACAAGAAAAATTGATGTATTTAATGCTATATATTCTCTTCTCCTCAGCACCACTACTTCTACCCTCATCATTCCCTGACACTCAAATTACAGTGTAATTATATTTTTAACACATCAGCTCACAGACCTTTGAGAGATCCCAAGAGAAATGTATAATAAAGCCTTTGCAAGCTATGCCTCTTTTTAGCCCACTGATACCTCAACTGAAAAAAATTTTAAGAATACACTTACATAAAATTTTGATTTTGGAAGCTCTAAATAATAACTAAGTTGGCATTTTTCCAAGTACTTCCTAATTACTATTCCTCTTCAGAAACAAACTGGATGGGCTAGCATGACCACTGTCATTCTCCTATCTGAATGCTTATTTAGCAACAAAAGGGTCCCTGGTCCTATATGCAGTTCAGAGGGAGCCATAGGTAAGTAGCAATTAAATAGTCAACCACAGCATTCAAGCTGCTTCTATATCTATTTTGAAACAGCTGGGCAGACCTTAAAGGTTTTAGTGAGGTGGTAGAACATACAGAAACAGAAGACTGGCCTATAGTAAGAGAACAGCAGGCTAGGTGATCATAAGCAGCATCGGTGTGATGAATATGCATCTCCATTTCTCAGTTCATGAGACTACAAAGGTTATGTATTTTAAGATTGGGCATATCTCCGAAGAAGAGCCAATCCCAGGCAAATCAGAGGGGCAAGGACATTACTAGGGTCTCTCTGATGAGATGATGATAAAGGCACTGTCCCTACACCTGCACCTCCTTCTAAACCCATCTCCTCTGCATGGTGATGGAGTCACCCACATCTGGGTTACTGTTTCCTCCATCCTGTGCTCCAGATGATAGAGCTGCAAAACCGTGATGAATTCCCCCTGTTACCAGACCTACAATATTATCAGTGCCACACACGTGACCCAAACCTTGCACTGTGGATCTGAAATGGCCCTGAAAAATGGTAGTTACAAAGTCCTGGGTGCAAAAATATAATGACCTGGGTGACTGAACTCAAAGAAACAATTGTACAGGAATCCAGACAGGATGTAGCCATTGACTGGAGTAGGTAACAGAACAAAACTGGGTTAAGGACAATGTTACAGCAACAATTGCCAACCTGAGTATGGGGGAGAAAGTATCTTGAGCAATCTGATGGGCTTTTTAAAAATAATCCCTTTGACCCTCCAGGATTTTAGTCTGTTCCCTTACAACAGACCAGTTTTCCCTGAAAACTTTATTTTGAGCTGCAGGTTTGACTGCAGAGTATCATGTCATACAGCATGAACAAGACAGATACAGCCCAGACCCATGGAACTTCCAGTCCAGAAGAATCAATGGTTTCAAGGACTCTTATAGCTGCTTCTCTGATGACTAAATGCAATGAGGAGAAAGAATGGAATTAAAAAAAAAGCTTTGAATGATGGCCAGTCAGAAGACTTGCATACTGACTATATGAAAAGGGTACAGCTTTCTAAAAGGAAGTCTAGTAAAATGATGTTCAGAGACATCTATATGTAAGTGCACACAGATTATCATTTTAATAAATATAAATGGTAAGCAAAATTACTTACTTAAATCTCAATTGTGTTCAAATAGAGATACATGTGAGCTAATTTCCACAGTGGAAAAATTAATCTTCACATATGAAAACTATTCCCTTATTTGCTAACAAACTCCAGCTCAACCTGTGGCCAGTTTAATCTCTCCTCTTGCTCCTCCAATCTAATTCCTCCATTCTCTTCTCCATAATTCATACCCAAATGAGAAAACTACCAACATTTTTTTGTAAACCATCTCAAATTTAGAGAATGACCCACATCACACTCAAATTATGCCACAATGCCACTATGAATCCTTCCAAATGACCGTGCCATTTTGTGCAAACTGTTGATTCATGGATTAACATCTCAAGCTTCCAATATAGATATGTTCATCCAATATAATTTGTTGTAACTTGACTAGCAAAATACTATTAATGCAGGCCATCTAATAGGCTGAAAGTAGCCTCTTTGTATGGAAGCTGGTTCTAATTTTAATAGTAAGAATCATGGAAAAAAATAAATTCTTAAGAAAGAGGAGCTAAACTTTGAAGATTAGGGTGATTTTGGCAGAGCTCAAAAAAAAGTCAAAGAATTCAGGCAATGGTAGGAGAGATGACATCTAGAGCAGTGATCCCTATTTTTAATAATCAAGCCCACTGTAGTAAAAAAAATTTAAGAACACCTTAATTTTTTAATATATAGTTACTATATTCTAAATACTCTAATAGTGATATATTACATATATAAAATACAGAAATTTTAAAATGAGTCAGAAATGAATGTAAGTAGAAGTTCTAATATTTTTTGTAGCTTATCTTGCATTTTCCTTTGGTTATATACATCCCACATCAGAGGATGTATATCCCACATAGAGGCCACTGATCTTGAGCAGAGGTCAGCAAACCACAGTCTACAATGTATATTTTTGTAAATAAAGTTTTATTGGAACACAATCACATTCATTCAACTACATATTGTCTAGTGCTGCTTTTCAAGGTCCAACAGTGGTGGTATATAACTGCAACAGTGACTATCTCATAAAGCCTAAAATTATTCAGTTGCCGCCCTTTCTAGAAAACGTTTTCCGTCTTCTGATCTGAAGTCTCAGAAATGAGAAAAGTCCTTCTAGCCCTTAATCAAGTGAGAAAAATAGACAATTATGGTCTAATCCACGAATGCAGTGTTTACTTATGAACTGGAAATTCTCCAACTAAGGAATTAGGAAAAGTTTACCTGTAGGAAATCTCTAAATTTTGACAAGGCTTCTCAGTTTTAGATCATATTCTACATATTTCAAGTAACTGGATTTAGTAGCTTTCTCTAGATACAGTTTCCCTCTGCCAAAAGATTATTCGCCAAATTAAGCACAGTGGATTAGCTGGAAAGGTTAGCACTGGCACTGATCACAACCTAGTGATGGTGTAATCATCATTAGGGGTGAAACAAAGAAAGCAAGCTAGAGAAACATCTCAGCTGCCCTCTCGTATCTTCGACTCCTGTAGGCCAAGCAGTCTCCTAGTATGGTCCATGGACCCCTAGGGGCTCTGAGGCTCACGTGGGAGGTTCACAAGTTCAAAGCTATTTTTATAATAGTACTTGAATTTGTCCTTTTCACCATGATGACAACTGCACGGATGGTACAAAAGCAAAAGGGGGGGGCGGGGAATGCAAATCTGCTGGCCCCTTAGCACGAACCAAGGCAGCAGCCCCGAGCTGTGCTTGTGGCCACTGTATCCTTGACTCGGTCACACACACAGTTTCTTTTTTTTTAAACAAATGCCAATTTCATTTAAGAAGGACCTTGATGAAGAAGTTTAAAGTACTCATTTTATTAAATCTTAGCCCTTGAGAACATGCCTTTTAAATAGTCTATGCAGCAAAACAGAAGTATGCACAAAATGCTTCCTCTATATACCAAAGTGATCCCCGTCTCACGCAAAGTACTTCTGTGATAGAATTTAAGCAGAACTACCTCCCTTTTCTCATGGGACACCACGAGAAAGTGGCACACTAAAGCATGGGCATTCAGACTTGGGATTTAGCAGATATTTTCTCAGAAATGCAGCAAGTTAGCTCTTTCAAGGAAATCACCTGATCGTACTTTTCTTCAATAGTAAAATTATATCTTTAAAGCCTAAATTGAATTTTGGGGAACCTTTATCTGCCACAATGAGCTTGACAGCTTTGTCATACATAAAGACTTTTTAAATTAGATCAGTTGTGATACTTAACAGATGTCCTCTTTTTTTTTTACCCCATTGTACAACAGCAAAATATTGGATACTATGCCTAACTCAGTGAACCAATATTTTTTAAATGACCAATGCAGGATGCTACAAAATCACCTACGGGTAAGAGTATTCAAAGTATAAGATGGATCAAATGGATTTTAATGAAACAAAATACAAAAGAGTTCATTGATAGGGTTTCAGATTTCACACAGTAGCTGATCTTTAAGAACTATCATCTCTTGTTGAGTTGTGGTGAAGTAGCAAAAAATAGCTGTAATTATGTGAAAAGTCTATTAAAAATACTCCTTTTTCTAACTCATATATGCTAAAGATTGGATTTTCTTTACATACTTCAGTCAAAACAACCTATCATAATAGGATAAATGTCGAAGCATATATGAGAATCAGCTGTCTTCTATCAAGTCAGAAATTAAAAAGATCTACAAAAGGTAAACAGATGCTATTCTTCTTGCTGACATTTTTGTTTTGGGAAATAGTTTTAGTAAAGATGGTGTCTAGCTGGCATATAATATAGGTTTATTAACATTACTTTTAAAGGAATTAATAAACATTTTCAATTGTAGTTGTAATTTCTAGTATGATAAATACCAAAAGACAACCCACATGAACAAAAGCACATCATTTTTAAGAATGTAAAGGGTTTCTGGAGCCAAAAACATTGAGACCAGACACTGCAGGCCTACCCACTCCTACTTTATTCTACATGCAATTTTCTGATTTTATTGGAAAATACAAAGGGAAGTATTTTCCCCTTTTGTTTCTCAGTTCACTTTTTCATGAGCTACACAGGAAATCACATCTCTACATGTGAGTATGAAGTTCCCCTACACATCGGAAGAAGGAAAAGGGCTCTAAGCAGGAGAAAACTGCCTGCAACCCAAAAGGGAAGCAGATCCAAGCTTGAGGCCCAGGGGCTTATACACTTCCGCCACAAGCATAGACCCAGCTGAGGCTGCTTCGGTACCCTCCACAGACCCGCGCTGTGCTGGAAGGAGCTGTATCCACCTCGCCTATTTTTTCTTTGCTCAATTCAGTTGGCTAGAACTCTACTGGGACTGCACCTGAGTTCTGGATTTCCTGCCAGGTAGGTGGAAAAATAACTTGAAATGTTACTTTTCAGGACAAGATGCTGGTGATATGAAGAGGGAACAATCCTCTTTGCAATTCCAATTGTCCAAATGACATAAAAGGTAGAATCCCAAATTTCTCTCTCTCAGTGCCAAGCAGAGAGAAAAGAGGTCTTGGGTGAGGGCTTATTGTAGGAGGGCTAATATCTGCCCACCTGAAGTAAGTAGCAGCATATCCAGTGTTGAGACTGGGATAGGCGAGGATAAATTAGCAGAAATACAGTATATGCTACACCGGGCCAGCTTTGTAGGGCTCAACTTTGTCAGGGAGCAAAATAACCCTGAAATGGGTCTGCCCTTGCACAGAAAAAAGGGGAACTGAATGAAGCTTTTCTTCTGGGGCCTGCTCACACAACCCACAGCCCTAAATATATTAAAGTCAAGATCTTAGAACCTGAAAGTCTCTCAAATAACTTATAAAGGTATCATAGTTTTATTATCACTATCGTAAGGCAAATATTAGCACACTGATTTCCACCAACATATGCACATCTACCCTAGCAATCCCCAATTCACAAAGAAATTGTAAAACTAAAAGATATTTGTTAGGATTTCAACACAAAATTAACTCCTAGAAAATCTTCTAAATGGCAGTTAGGCAAAATAGTACTGTATTTTATATACATGGTGGATTAATTAGGCTACTGGAGACTGGTATAAGAATGCCACTATTTCCACAGTGTCCAAGTATGAACTCTAGATTTGGGGTACACACCTGTAGCCCATCCCAAACTATTCAGAGTGATGAACACATTTACAAATATTAATTTAATGGGAAAATCCAGAGATTCTTAGCTGATTCCTCTGTAAAAGAATTCTCTGAAGATAATGTGCATCCATGAGTACCAGCAGAGAAGTGAAGCTCTGAGGCCAAATTTAGGAGCAGAAAGGAAAGAACCAACCACGTAGCTTACCTGTGGTCAAGATGACTGAAGTCCTGTAAATTCAATTCCTTGGTATCTTGTGTCAGATAAATTGTATCCACATCCTATTTGAAATATAATTCAGTCATGCCAATAGTACATGTAGATGATCAGGGAAGCAAGAAAGATGCAAAGAGAATTAGATAATGATATAGGCAGATTTTTATGTAACCTGAGGAAAGAAGATATTAAGAAAAATATGAGTAGTAGGGGAAAATGAAGACAAATAAGCCAGTCAAATATTGGAATATTCTCCAGTGTTGAGAGAGAAAGAAAGTGACTGTGTGCGTGTGTGTTCAGAAATGCATGCTCACAGATTCACTTACCCATTGTACTTCTTCCCTGTACGAAAATCCAAGCCAGTCACAAACACAGGCATACATCTGAGAAAATCCACCTGAAATACACAACAAAATATAACAGGTTTTTGGCTAAATGATTTTTAAGTTAAAATTTTAAAGCTTAAAAATATGGCCAAGGTTGACAATGCTTTCTTGTTTCAACAAACAGCAAAGATTCTCCTCTCTCTTCTATAGTAAGTTCATAGCAGGATGCAATATAGCTTAAATATAGGACTTTTGCCCCCCATACTAAAGTCTATGCAGTGCTAATTACACCTTAAAACTAATTGTACCTTTACAGCAGCATGCTAGGAATAGACTTAACTTCCTGGCAGAGGGACATTCCTGCAGCCATTTATATTTTGGTTTTAAAATGCATGCTCACCACAGGGGCCCTGTTCAGCCACAGTCTGGCTGTCCCACAGAGCCTGGAGACTGGCCAGTCGCTCAGATGGCTCCATGGAGACTTTTTTCATGATTCTCCTGTAAGATCAATAACAATAAATTTTGAACTGCATAGAAATCTATTTTGTGATATGCCTTTTTTCTTAAACAAAGATAGATGTCACTTCAATTTTGCTAAATATAGTTCCAATTTTTGAGCATCTGGAAGCTGGAAATCGACAGAAACTTAATAATAAACCCTTTTATTTAATTTCCCTTTGTAAGCTAAGCATATCTAGTAATGTAAATATCTCCATGTTAGTCATTTTATAACATTAAAGTTTTATTAGAATAGTTAGAAAATAGAGTGTTCTAGTTAATGAATTATTAGATTATGTGCATACTAAATATAAATTACTAATCTTCAAAAAATGAAAATACAAATCTCCTCTGTCCTTCCTTAGTACCACACAGATGTCCATCAAGAAACTGTGCATTTCATATTGGAAGAGCTATTTCTTTTACTCTCTCTTCCCCTGGGCTACGACTCCTCTGGAGCAGAAAGCATGTCCAGCACCCCCCACACATACACCCTCCATACTGTCATCCTAAGAACCTAACAACATCCCTGCCCACACATACAGAAAAGCAGGATAAAGTGGTGGCTAAAAGCACAGCCAACCATCCCTAAGGTTTCGTTATTCATAGAACTGGTAAAATAAGAGGATCTACTGCATTGGGAAACTGCAAGAAAGAAAGACGTTAACACCTGTAAAGTTACTTGCACAATCTCTGGTGCACCAAAGAGTCTCAGTGTTTGTTGATGCTATTGTAGTCATCACTTAGTCACCATTTAATGATTTTTGGGAATCCATTAATTCACCCGAAAGTTTTACTGAATGGTTTTCATTGGATGAAGAGAACAGAGGGCATCCCTACCCTCGCCGAGCGAGCAGTCTGCTGTGAGGGCTAGACATGCAAACAGGCACTGTGGGAAGAGAAGCGCCCGTACCTGGGAAGCACAGGCTGGAAGGGGAGCAAAGGGAGGGCACTTATTCACTGACTGGGGGAGCGCAGTGGAGAGCGGAAAGTTTGGAAATGCTCTTCTGCACATAATATATCTATGCTAAGACCTGAAGGAAGAAAAAAGAATTAATCAGGCGAAGCATGAGGGGAGGAAGTGTAAACCAGGAGCTGGGGAAAGTGTTTCAGATAAAGGAACAATAAGTTCATGGAGGTGAAAAAGCTGTGCTTACCAGAAACTGAATATAATTCAAAGCAGTTAGCAAATAAAGTGTTAGGGAGAGAGAGGGCTAACAGAGGAACCAGGTCATGGAGAGCCTTAACGGTTAAGTTAAGGGGTCTGAATTTTATTCTCAGGGCAATGAGGAGCAAGGAAAGACTAAACAGGGGGTATGAGATGATTAGACAGGCTCTGTAAACACAGTATCTGTAGGGATGTGGGGTGGGGGAACTTTGGAAATAAAGAGCTAAATAACTTGAGAAGTTAAAAAGAAGTCCTGGGACTGTAAAGAGCCCAGTGAGAGTGAAGATCATGAATTGGGGCGGCACCAGGCTGAAGAGCTGTGGAATTTTCTCCTGCAGCTCTCAGCAGCCCAAACATGTGGAGAAAGGGGCATCTGGCTTGCTGCACAGAAGCAGATTTTCCAGGTAGGTGAGCCAGAAAAACAGTGGGGACAAAAAGAGCTGAGGATATTGACAGGGCCTAGTGAAATAATACACACACTGGCTAAGGGGTCAGGAAAGGAAAGGAAGGCAGGAAGCGGGTGGCAGGAGAGGGAAAAGCCAAGGGATCCATGGCCTGGAGGCCCTAACAAAGTACGGGTACTTCCAGAGAAGAGAGTGAAAGGCCTTGAAGCAGTAGCCAGAGAGGAATGACTAACTGCTTTCAGCCCAGGAGAAGCTGTCTCAGGAGATGAAAAGATTCAGGGTGCAGCCATCAGGCGTAAAGTGAGGAGGAGGTGAAGAGGTCATGGGCTGTGAGGAAGGGTGCTGGTGGGTCAGGATCACCCAGGACCATGACAGGACCTGGGTGCAAAGGGGTGAAATAAGCCCACTGAGACATATTGTACATATTTTCATCTTTCTTTAATGATTCAAAAGCACTTCTGCTACATACAATGCTTTCAGTTGTCATTATGAATTTCAATCACCCTGTAGAGTATTAGAAGAAAATGTTTCCAGTTATTTTCATTTTCTGATTGGATGGATTCCAGATAAAATGTGCTACAGAGCCTTACAAGATGCCTGGTTGGCTTGTTCCACTCCTAGACAAATGCTCAAATATATAACAAAGCATTAAATACAAACATTCTGCTAGTACTGAAAATATTCCTACTTCTTTGCAATTTTTATGACTGAAGCATCTCAGGTAGAACCAACTGATGTCACATGTCACTGATTCCTTCAAATTCTTATGTAAATGCATGAGATCTGTAAGTATAGCATGATTTTTCTGTACTTTACCTGGAAATACATTATCCTAAAAATCTTTAATTTGGGGTGGCTGTGGGTTTAAGAAGATATTCACAATGAAAGTGGTATTACAGAATCTAGCAATTTGGAATGGTTCATCTTGGTTCAGAACCATCACTCTAGTATGTTACTGGCAGTATCTGCTGGCTACAAGACAGCAAAGCCAGATACTGTGCAAAGAAAGAGCTGTCAGAAGCAGGCCCAAGCATTTACACAACTAAATTAAGTAAACCTTGAAGACACCAAGCTGGACTTATGCCTGACTTCATCTGACATCACATTTCTCTTCTAAAAGTCTTGCTCTATTTCAGCAGAACTGTAGGGCGCGCTGTTGCAGGGACACACAGAATGAAGTTAAGCTAGTCAAAAGCAGGAAGAAAGGCAGGCAAAACGCCTTTGGCAGGATGCTGGTAGGACTAATAGGAAAGCTAGGATTATAGGGAGAGAGAAATTAATCCTCATGGCAGAGCCTCAGTTTTACTCCCAACACAACACTGGGCATTCCCACTCAGGGCTAAGGGGAAATCACTGGAGAGTGAAGGAAGTAGCAGCTAGTAGATGTCTGTGTGAGCAGCGCCCTGCTGTGAGGAGGTGACCCTTGCCATTTTCCCTAACCTTCAAAACCACTCTTCAAAGGAAGCAATCTGAGCTTTTCCAAGTAGCTCCATTTCTGTAACAGTGCTCATCTTTCTTTTTTAAGGAACTAAAAAAACACATTTCAGGAACTAAAGGAGTCTCATGAAACAAGCGCATTTATTTACATAAGAGACACAGTTATAAGAACTAACCTTCTAGAAGACAGCTACTGTTTCTCATATATTCTAAAACTATGCACAGAAACCATAAGTGAAAGGAAAACCCACAAGTTGTTTTCTGCCTGTAGCTAAATAACAGCAAAGAACCCATCTGTGTATGTACCACAGGGACCAGCTTGCACACACACACACAAAGACAGAGGGTGTGTCATAGAGACAGACGGACGAACAGACCAAGGATTTGCAGTCCGAATAAATGCTGTAACAGGTAAACCACAATTCTAAAAAACAGACACGCAAGGCCTGCCACGCACAGGCAACACTATATAGTTGAATCACCTACGCTTACATGATGTGTATTTAATTTACACAAGACTCAGAAAACTTGTATGTGACAAAGAACAGTGAACTAGATGACAAGCACACCAGTTCTCTGTACATCTCATGCTTAAACTGTCGATCTGAAAAAAATATGGAAATTTTTTAATCCACTTCAGTTAACTGACTTAAAATTTAATTCTAAAGCTCATCCTATATAATCTGGCAACTATATCCACAACAGTACTCGTTCTTTTGATGCAAACCATACCATAACAAAATGCTACCTTTAGAAAAGTGAAGGGATTACCAGGGCCAATAAAACACCTTTCTTTTGTTTACATATAAACTCCTATTTTGCCAATTCACAATAACCTCACCTTTTCATACTTTAATTGGCTTTAGCTTCATAAAGGGATTTACAGTGTCATTTTTATTATTGTAGTAAAGAAACACTGGCCTAGCATGCCAACACTAAGCTTTCAAATATGTCACATACATGAAAGAATAATCAAGTATGTCGAAAGCCTAAGAAAAAAATAATGCTGAAAGGTTACTATTCTGTCACCTACATTGGGTGTGATTAGTCACATTTAGCAATGACAAAAAGCAAATTAGAGAAATGCAATGTACATACAAACATGTAATAATAAAAGAATCACCAATCTTACAGAAATTCCCTACAAATGTCATCAGTTCCTTTCCCAGAGTGTAGACTTTCATTCCAGTGTTTCTGGTAACTGACTGTGACACTCTATACAGCTAAACCTTCTGGAGCACTGTTTAAGCAGTTTACATGAGTTAATTTCATCCTCACAAATCCCATTAATGTCATTATCCCCATTTTAGAGATGAGAGCACTGAGAAGTGAGGCACCTCACCTACAGTGTCAGCCCCTAATGCCACAGCCTGACATCTTCCAGCGCCACCTGAAGGCTCCTGCAGGCCTGACTCTCCCTTCAGTGTACTATCACTGTATTCTGCAGCTGAAAAGCCTTCACTAGCTCCAGTGCCTATCCTTGAAGCTTTTATTCAGGCCCTCTCCAGTTGCACCTCACCTTTACCTGACAGTGGTATCTGCAGGCTCCCGATTCCCACCACTGAGGCTGGACCCTGTCTCCAAAGGGCAAGTTAAACCTGCCCTGCCTGTACCCCCTCCATTTCCAGGCTTCAGTCTTCGCTATTTCCCCACCCAACTCTCCCAGGCCCACAACTGACAAAGGCCCTCCTCTCAAAAGAAAAAGGGAAAACAAACACAGCCGGAGATTACTTTCTTGACTTCCCAAGTTAAATGTGACTTTCCCCTCCCTGAAATCTGAGGGTGTTTCACTCTCTTCATTCTACTGTTGGTGGAACCTTCTTACTACCTTTAGACTATAGACAAGAGGACAGGAAACATTTTACGTATCTGTGTATGTCTGAGAAATTTCTTGAGTGAACAGTTTCTAAATTAATTCTAACTTGTTCTAGTAACTTAATGTAAAAAAAACTAGGCTTGGTTTTGGAGAATAGCCAAGGTTCTTAATATTAGAAAAGCTGAAGGCCATAACACAAAACAGTTTCCTGAAGAGAAATACCATTGCAAACAGCTCTCTGAAAACAGACTAAATTACACTTAGGCTACAAATACTTCCTGAGGTTCTCCCCTCACTGCCATTGTTCTAGAGGTGAGGCCTCCCAGAACAATATTGCACAGAAAGATGAGAATGTTAACAAAACAATGCTAACAGTAATCTGTTTTATAACAAATAAATTATAGATTTCCTTCTTTAATCTTTAAATTTTCTCTATATTTTGAAATAAACTTGCCTTATTTAATGAGAGGGAAACATGTCATTTTGTAAAGTGAAAAAGAGAGGAAGAGATAAGCATCCTAACATATACATGTAGAGGGGATGTGAAAAGAAGATACTGGAGTGAATATTAATTAAAATCCTTTATTTTTTTCCTACTTGCATTCACTTGACTATAGTCAAGAGGACTGATTTATATTTTATAGATATGTAATATTATTATTTTTTTATTTTGGTCATGGAGGTTATTTTCAAAATTATATATGAGTAAAACCAGAAATTCAGATCTTTGCAGGTATCATTTCATTTATATACAGCCAAACTTAGACTGCTCACGAACTGATTATCTGAACTGAAGGTAGCCCTGGCAGTTTGTCCTCCTGATTCTCCTGTTGATTGGTCCCCTACCAGAAGTGCCCTTAGCAAGAAAGGAGATGAGGGCTGAGGACCAAAGGTCTCCATGACAGGCTCAGGAAATGTATCTGATGGGACAAATGATGCAAATAGTGCTTGAGGATTTCAAATAGTTTCATAGTCTTCAACTTATTATGAGTGGGACATAGAGCATTATTAGGGACATTTTGCATGTTCTATATTATCTATGTAAAGGAAATCTTTCCTGTGTTGACAGTTTTGACTTAAGGCATCCCAGGAATGCCTAAGAAAGGACACAGTTACACATTTCTTCACCCTAAAGTCACAATAACAGACACCATATAATTATATATTTTCCCAGTCAAATTCCTGTAATACAATCTAAGGAGCTTAAGGAGTAAAAGCAGAACATGCAAATCACAAAATAGTAAGAGTTTATTTTGACAAGGTAACTGTGCTTGTTAGGTAATAAAGAGAAATGAAAGTCAAACACATTTAAGTTACCTAAATTCTCTGTCAAATCATTTCTAAACTATAATCTGCGCCTTTTCCACATCAGTATCTTCATTTGGACTGCCTCTCCTTTCCCTGCCCCTCTCCTCTAAAGTCTCCCCGTCGTTTTCAGGTACATCTCCTCTGGACAGCCAGCCTGTACTCATTCACCTCCCACTTATACCCAACCACCTACCTACGGTCTCAACTGTAGTGACACCTAACCTCAAGCATCTGTGGATGCATGCAAATAAGGAACAAGCAATCAAAGTGGCTCGGCTTTTAACATGGGACACTAGGTAAATGATGAAGCCACTAATTGAGAGAGAAGATCGGATATGGGAAGGTTCTAGGCAGGAAAGTATGGAGTTCAGTTTGGGACATACTAAGTGTGAAGTGCTTGGAGACATTCTTATAGAGGTGTCCAAAAAGCAGCCAGGAGATACCTAGAAATGGAAGATCAGGGTAAGGTGGAGGTCATGGATTTAGACACAAACATATATGCAGTATAATAACTACCTCTCTAGAAATAGAGCTATTTAATATTTGTTGTTTAATATTTATGGCTGGAACATTTTAACAAGAAGTGGAAGATAAAAGAGAAAACACTTTTTTTATACAAATTTCTCTGGGAAGAAAAAAAAGGGAGAATCCAAACCAAAAATAAAAGTGGTAATTCCCTCAAAATTCTACCAATTAAACAAATAGAGCTGCATTTTAAAGAAAATAGAGATTCTAAATATTGCTCTGAGGACCTCATAAGCCCTTGCTAAATAATAAATAAAGCCATGCTTAATAATTTTCTTATTCCATCTGTGTAAATTTGGAATGAAAGCAAGGATATTATCAGGAAGCCCCTGTATAAAGCTACATTACTAAAATGTAGTTTGAGGGAAATGCATTGTAGTTATTGCTAATTCATGATTACCCCCAGATAGTTGTATGGTGGCTTTAAGAATGATATAGAAACCATTCCTAAGAATGTTTTACTTCTGGGTATTTCCCCAATGTCACTACTGATTCACCCCTCACTTCATCCTACCAACCCTTGCCTGCCCACACGTCTCTTCTAGACACACAAGAGTGTATGTATGACTGGAGACCAGCAAGGGCTTGCCTTTAAGACACGTCGTATCTGAGAATTCTAGCCAGGCGGGAATCAGCAGGCAGCCCGTCCACTGGAATGAGACCAGGGGACACTTAGCTCCCTCAGCAACCAGCTACCCAGTGAAGCAAAAGGAGAGTTAAGCTTCAGAAAGGAGAAAGCCCTAGGTGACCAACCAGAAAGAACAGAACCAGCACCTCCATTCTGGTGTGTGAGGAAAAGAGAGAGCCCAGTGGAAAGCTGTGTAAAGCACCAAGCAGGTCTCGAAAAATCAGAGACATCGAGCACCTGTTCCCACTGAGCCACTTTTAGTCACCCAAAGGATTCAAAAGACTTAAAGCTGCTTTGCCTCTTAATTACAGGCAGAGCATTGTAGAGACATGTTCCATAGAGGACAACTGTCCCCCAAATTCCCCTCCCACTCCCACCAAGCAAGGAACACATCTTAGACATGTCTATATGAGGATTCATAGCCTCCTTAGCTTGCAGGGAGAGCAGTAGGAGAGGGATTTGCTAAAATCTATGTATCACCTCTCTCCAGCAGAAAGGTATTCTATGAACTATGATTTTAGGGATCTGTCTGACACAAAGACCTCTCTGCCTTTTCACCTCAGCAAATCTAACTCTCCCTTTATGCAATCCATACTCCCTCAGCACAAACTCTTGTTACCCAAGCACATAATCCTGATGAAAAATGCTTAACAAAAAAATGCGAGGGCATGTACAGACAAAATGTACTAATATCTCTGACATATATTACAGAAAACTAAGAAAATGAAAGAGGCTAATTTTTATGTTTTCTTTTTTTTAAGTTTCCTCCTATTAAACAGAAAGAAAAAAGGAGAAGAAAGCACTCTGACTCTTCATTAATACTATCCTTGATGCTCTTATACAAAGCCTGCAGCCCCTGACATTCGCTAATGGCTGTGAGTAAAATTCACACTGGAGTAAATCTCAAGGTATATTTAAAAGGTTCCTGTTTTAGTTTTATGAGTAGAGGTTAAAGGATTGCCAAATCCCTTCTCACTCAAGCTCTTTCAAGTAAAGGGTAAGGTACAGCTTTATTAGAAAATCAGACATAAAACAAAGGGTTTGATACTCACTGGTTAAGAGAAAAAGGAAGTATGAGAATGGAACTAAGTGAAGGGGCAAGGAGAAGGCATGGTCTCATTTGCCATTCTATGGAAGAACAAGTTGTCTGCTCTCCTCACCCTTCCCCAGGAGAACTCACACTGGAGAGAGGCCAGGAAATATCTTCCGCAGGCAGGTGCCGATGTAAGCCAGCACTTCACTCACGTCCTCGGGTGACGCCATTTTCATGGAGATGCCACACTTGTCAGTTTCTACAACCATCTGCAAGAACCAGGTTGGACACAGCTTAACAAGGAGTCCAATTCCTTGAATTTTTAACTACGTAATGTGAACTATATATTCACACTGATGTATACCAATACAATTGCAGCTTTTTAAGATGTACATCCTTAAAATAACACTCTAAGGTTAAGACTAAAAGAGTTGTTTGGGTAGAGGATAGAGCGTCAGAAACATCCAGAAACTGAAGCAAGTGTATCTAAGGGCCAAACTGCAGATTCCAACAGACCACCCACAAGATGGAGACTAAATATCCATATTTGCACATGACTTCTCATTTTACCAAGATATTGTCTTGAGATGAGTCTTACAGAGTCTGTCATATTCCTCCTATCTAGTATGAATAAGTACATATCCTCTAGTGATGGCCTGAGGGCTGATGTTACTTGAGAAAAAAAAAAATGTTTTAAAAACAAAATACCTTATGAGATGTTAAAACCTTTGCCTGGTACCAAAAGAAAAATCACATGATTATCAAAGTTTCAACTTTTTCAAAAACAGTGGTTATTTAGAAAGGATTATATTAATAAAACAAATTAATAAATGTTCAGTGCTAGGCAAAGACTCACTCCTTAATTAATTGCTAGAGATGTCCAGAACTTACACCAAAAATGTAGACACTGAGGTCACACAGACAGTCCTATAAACAAGTATAAGTCAACTTACAAAATATACGGCAGGTCACAAAAGGGAGACTAGGTTGATTATGGACACATTTCAAATAAAAAGAATCAACTTCAATTACTTTTTAAAAAAAGATACCATTACCTTCATTCAAAAATATTCATGTGACATGCAATCACTTTGGCTTATCATGACCTCAAAATATCCTCACACATTTACTTCCCATTTTTAGTTTATTTGTACAAAAAAATGATGGGGAACACTACACTAGATGTGCAACTAACCAGAAGGATTAACAAGGCAGTTTTTAATTTGTTTTAGGTTGTCCTAAAATTAGCTAAATTAATAATAACAATCTGTCTTTCAAAGTGTTTATGGTAAAAGGAAAAGCAATGCCATTTATTTGTCAAAAGGATGAGATCAAAGAAAAAGACACGTGATTTGCATCCTGTAAATGTTTCTTATCCGTAAGTACCCCCAGAAGAATCTGTTAACAGGGATTTAATATGTCCACCTCTGTGCCAGTTAGTTGGCTCCCTATTGTTAGGACCCAGAACTGCCTCCGGGCATAGCAAGCCCCCCCTTTGTATCACCTGCAGTAGCTGCACCCCAGCTTTGAATCCCCCCAAGGCCTCACCCCCAACCTAGTTCTAAGAAAAATGTGCTCTAGTTATTGGAAAACCCACCCACTGTTCAAGTGACCCTCATTCTAGATAGTTTCCCTAGCAACGGCCAGCCACCCGACCATAAAGGGCAAAGGTAACCTGCCCTTACCATAAAAGGTACCTACTTCCCTTTACGTACATATCTTCTAAGTTACATCAGCCGGCAACTCGGCGCCAGCTGAGCTCAACCTATAGAAAATGTACAAGACATACTTGTTTTAAAGCATCCAATCAGCACCCCCTCTTCCTGAACCCTGTAATGCATAGAAGTCACGGGACCAACTTCCCGCTCAATTTCCTTTATAAGCAGCTTCCCCCTTGCTGCCACTGCTGCTCTCTCCTTTAGAGGCAGCCATTCTGTCTTTCAGGCAATAAACTTCGCTGCTGGAGCTCTCGTGTCCTCTCTTTCTGAATGAGTGAATCGGGTAGCTGAAGAACCCCCCTTTCACCTATATAAAAAACATTTTTTATCCTAATTTTCAGCACATTCTTCTAGAAACTAATGGTGTAGGCTCTGAAATTCTCTAGGCAAATTTCATTAGTCTCCTAGAAGCTAGTCCAAGAAATAGTTTTCCTGCAAAGGCAGCAAGCAATAGTGTATCTGGAGGTATTTACTGCTCAACCTCCAGGAAACCTCAAAGGAGGTGTCTTAAATAAGACTAAAGCTGCTTTGTACAGTTAGATTCAGATATTTCATATGTACGTGTCTATGCATATGCATGTTTAAAAAGCCAGATACACTGGGATGAGGCTGTGTCTGTTCTAGACCATGCCTCCAACACAGCCACCACAGGTAATTACATGTTTCACTACAGGGTACTTACTTCTACTTTCTTCGCACCGCAATTCAGTTCACAGTTTGGGTGTGGGTATTTAGTAATTATCTTATTCTAATTCCACTTAATCTTAATATCTAATCATCCATAATTGCACAGGATTGAATAGAACAACAGGGAAGAAAAAAGGTGACAGGTGGGGAAACAAATGAGGCCATTAAATTCAAGCTTACATGAAAGCCCTCACATAGCTCTGCACAATATGTCACTACCTTTGCATAATGTAAAGATGCAATAAAGTGTCACAGGTGAGACTAAGATAGTAAATCATTTCATCAGGAGTAAGAACTCCCTCTCAAATATCTTTCTACCTCCTATTTCAGCTGGGAAAAATAGAACATTTAAAATAATTTTTGCTTAGATACCTAGCAAGGCATAATTCAAGACCTCTAGTGCACACTTGAAATAATAATCAGGAATAAAAGCCCTAGTATCTTATTTAAGATTAAAATTTCCAATCCCATTCCACATCCCTTTTTAAAGGTAGAATAACTTGACTAAATTTTATGAGAAGGGTTTTTACTAAACGCTAGTCAATAGATCTGTAAAGTGTTTTTCTTTCCCCCAATAGAAATAGCCATGGATGGTTTACCAAAATCATTGTGTCACAGGAAACAATTTATATTGTAATTTTTTAAAAAGTCACAAGTTGTATAAGAAATGGCCCAAAATTCTATAACCATATGTTGATAAAGTGGGGTTCCTATAGCCAGGATCCTCACTGAACTTAAATGTAACTGGCCTGTTGCTATGCTACCGCTTCCATACCTTTAGGCAATAAGCCATTATTGTGTTAATATAAGGAGTTCTGCCCAGTGCTCTGCCAGAGACTGGGTGGCGGGGCTGCAGTGGTGGCAGCGCCAAGGACAGAGGCCTGGAGGACGGCTGTGCTGGACGGCTCTACAGAGAGGCCCAGAGGACGGCTGTGCAGGGCAGCCGTGCAGAGAGGCCCAGAGGCAGAGACTGGCTTGATAACACAAACTCGCTCTGAGTGAACGGGATTTTAGTGACTGACCTGCCACCTGGAAATAAAGTTGGGTATAACCTTTTCACCCCAAGAACCCTTTGCTGTAAATTTCTTTGGTCACAGTGAATCTATAGCGAACTTGCCTGGGGCTGAAACTCATTTGCAAGACACCATAAAACTATGTAACTGTTGGTCTCAATTTATTGACCATGAAGGCAATAAAACTTGAACACCAGAAAGTGCTATTGGCAATGGGACTTGTAAAATAAGATCAAGATCTCCCACATTTTCAGAAGGGGAAGAGGTAAATAGCAATAGTAAAATTCATATTTTGCTAACTAAACAATATATTCACTCACTTTCACTCATACACAATGAAATGTGTATGTGCAGGCATTTTATCTGAATTCATGAACTAACTAAATGATAAAAAATAGTAAAATGACAAAAATGTTAAATCCCAGAGCACATTAGAAAATAATGTCTAATCAAAGCTAGACACTAGCAGACACTATCATCCTTATGATTTTATATAAGAGAAAATGGAAACCAGGCATATCAAGGGTCCTGGGGTTACACAGGTTACTAATTGTCAACCTTTGGAAAACAACAGAATCACATGACGACTCTAGACTACTGTATCCTAACTGTTGTTTGTGTGCATGTCTGCACGTGTGTGTGTGTGTGTGTGTGTGTGTGTGTGTGTGTGTGTGTGTGTGTGTGTGTGTGTCTGAGGGGTGGAGGGGTTGATGTGATGCTTAAGGTATCAAGATTTTAAAAAGCACCAAAGACAACTCTTGAGACATCAAATTTTGATTACCAATAAGTGACTAATATTGCCAGTGTCTGAACTAGACACACTGTGGAAGTAATGCACTAATTGACTGTAATTGTATTATGAAGGTCCATACCATGGGACAAACTTAAACTGAAGTAATGTGATAGAGCTGTTCTTGTGGTACTTACAGTGACAGAACAGCCCCATGGGACTGAAGTGGCCCACTTTATACCCAGTTCCTCTGAATGCCAGACATACTGAAAGGCAGGACTACACAGTATGGTAGGGCTAGTTTCTGCAGCCACATGGGAAAATTTGTCTTGGTATATCAACATCCTCTCATAATTAAATATCACAGTCAAATCATATTTTGAATATAACCTTGGCATTAACATTTATAGTATCCTTCTGCTTCCATCCCAACCCCCAAATCATAAAAACAAGCATTCCTGAATTAGGACCATCAAGAAAGCCCTGGTTATGTCATCAGTGAGGCCTGATTATTAACCCCTGCATATGTTTGCCCATTTGGCAGTATAATTTTTCTTCCATACCTCAGATTCTGGAGAATGATAAACACACAGGATAAAACATTGTTCTAAGATGAACTACGGAAAAGTTCCAAGGATTTGTATGTAATCTCAATCAACAGAAAGTGACAATTTTGACATATTCTTTTAGGAATATTATCAACAGATTACACACACACAAATTTTCTTTACAGTTTGAAAAACTGAAACAAATAGTTAAGTATGTTAGGCAGGAAAATATATATGAGCGGGGTGGAAAGAGAACAAAGTCAGTAAAGCCCCTTAGAAAGGACTCAGTTAACCACTTAAAACTAGAAATTCAGAAAAGATGCAGAGTAAATGAAATGAGTTAAATCTCAAAAAGGTCAAGAGCAACGTGGCCTTGAATGTTTGAATATTGCCCAGATAAGGAAAAGTATCTGAGCACACACCATGTCTTCATTGTGTCAATTAGACCATTGTAAGATTTACTCTACCCTGCTAAAAGACGCACCTATAAACAGTATAATAAGGACAGGGAGATCACACCTTAAAGCCAAACTGCATTTTGAAAAAAAAACCCAGGAAGTTTAAGAAAAAAGATTCTTAAGATAATCTTTAGCAAACAAATAACTCTGCGACCTTGAAGGAAGGGCAGACAGTCTTGACTGATGTGCTCCCAAAAGAGGAAGCTGCTACCCTGGGAGGGAACCAGAGCAGTAAATTTCTCTGTGATAAACTAATTTTGCATAATTACCTGGAGGACTGATAAGAAACTTAATGTCTCATCAAAGATACTTGAGACCACTTAACAAGCCCACACCTTAGCCCTTTGTCATATTCCTCAAAAATCCTTAAAAGGAGGAACCCCCAACCTTTCTGGGCGCTCCTCTCTCTGAGGTCGCCCACACTTTCTAAGTGTGTAACCCTTTAATCTTAAACTCTTTCTCTCCAACCTTTCAGGGCGCTCCTCTCTCTGAGGTCGCCCGCACTTTCTAAGTGTGTAACCTTTTCATCTTAAACTTTCTCTCTCCAAACGTTCAGGGTACCTCTCCTTGCTGAGGCATTGCCTGCTGGACTTTTTCTCTTTTCAAGTCTGAGGAGAGAAAATCACGGGCACAATACCTCTAAAAACTGAAATCAGTCAAAGGGAGAAATAAAGTTTAAAATGCATTTATTGTGTACAAACTGTAGTCCAGGGCCATTTCTCTCTTTGCAGCTCCAGCAAAAGGCAAAACCCTGCCACGCCCTCACCTCACAGGCACAGATAAGCCCTCCTTGCCAAAGTAATTACCCATTGATATGGAGATGATTTCTCTCCACCCCTGAGGAATGATGCAAATACGCTGAAGCCATACTTCTTTCCACCTCTGAACGCCTATTGATATGCAGATGTACTAAAGCCAGGCGAGATATTGTGGAAATAATACAATTTTACCCACACTCTTTAAGTAATCTTAAATAAAACTTTTACTCTGCTTCACTGCTGTGTCTCTACCCTTCATTTCTTTGTCGTAGTAGGGACAGGAACGGAGGAAAATACAAAACACCTGTAGATAAAATGGTACCATTGCCAGAGTATCTTCCCTGGCTTTAGGATATTTACATATCCTCAGGGGTGGCGAGAAGTTCATCTCCAGGTCAGTGGGTAACTACCTGGGCAACTGAGGGCGTGTCTGAACCTGAGTGGTTATGGGCAGGAGGCTGGCTTGCTTGCTTGCTGGCTTCTTCAGGGACACAGGAGAAAGATGGCCCTGGACTGCAGTTTGTAAGCAATAAAACAGGTTTGTTTTTTTTTATTTTAAAGGTATTTTGCCTCAGGATTTCCTGTCCCCGGATTTACATATGGCAGCAGTCAGCACAGTGCCTCTGAACCCGAAATCTGTCATAATGGGTGCGACCTTTGGGAGGGCTTCTCCTGTGGATGGTGGGGAGGCCCCAGTGGATGCAGCGGCAGAGGGAGCCAGTTCACCTGTTAATATCCCCCCAGCTGTGGGCCTTCCAACTTGGGAACCCCTAGTGGGGAACTGGTCTAGGGTAAAGTACCTCTTAGAGGCGTGGGCCTTCCCCAAAACTAGGGAAGGGTGGAAACACAGG
Source organism: Smutsia gigantea (assembly GCA_032199065.1). Lineage (NCBI taxonomy): Eukaryota > Metazoa > Chordata > Mammalia > Pholidota > Manidae > Smutsia > Smutsia gigantea. The sequence goes on from JAVSCE010010476.1 coordinate 68,713, forward strand.
AAGCTGCAGAATTAGCCCTCCCTGAGTTGGAAGACTGCTTGGAGACCTTAGGGGGTTGTGTAGTGGCTGGCATTGTAGGGTCTCTTTTCATCGAGATAGTGTAAAATGTTATACAGGAGAAAGGATTATCGAAAGGGTTAGAGAGGAGACAGACACACTTCAGCATTGCTTGGAGGAGCTGGGCAATAACCTATGGGATGCTGTTAAAGAAGACACAGTTACTGAAAAGGCAGGTAACACTCCTAGAAGATTCCTTAGCAGTGGTGAGGGGGGAGACAGCAGGAAAAGCCACGTTGCAGGAGGCCGGGAGGAGGGGGAGGAAAGAGAAGTGCCTTCAGCCCCAGAAATGATGGAGGAGGAGCCATTGGTGGAGGAGACTAAGGGAGTAGAGGAGGAGGCGGGACCACTTGTAGATCTGCTACCCTGGCCACCGCTGGAGGTACCATCTTCTCCTGTTTTAAAGGCCCGCCCGGCTATAATTAAGAAAATAAAAACGAAACAACTGCGGGCTCTTCAGGAGGAAGAGCAGCCCCCTCCCCAGGTTGTGGAGCACTCCATGCTCTGCCCCTATACCCAGGATGAGCTGGTGGACATGAGGGACTGCTATCGGCAGAGGCCATCAGAATCTCTGCCTACATGGCTTTTATGTCTCTGAGATATGAGGGTGGAAAACGTTGTGTCGGGTACTGAGATGACTAGAATGGCTTCCCTGACAACTCACCCTTTCCTCTGGCAGCTTTTGTCAACTACCCATCACGCCTCAGGGAATCAGATACTCCTGGAATGGCTGACAACTGCCATCAGGATAGTTAGGGCTAATCAGGGTGATTTACCATATTTTGCCAGCAGGTGGAAAATGTATGCAGAGCTCCAACAGGTACTGCAAGAATTGGGTATGAAAAACATCATCTATAATATGGACCCCCAGGGCACTGATGAGGAGGTGTTCACTATAGGAATAAGATATCTGGTGCTGCAAACAGCTCCCACATCTCTCTTTGGATCCCTAGTGAATACTCTTGCCCCCCCACCTAGGGCAACCATAAGTGAGGCTACTCATACTTTAGCAGCTCTGGGGGAGGTTGAAACAATATGGGCACGAAGAAAGTATGGGCCCCGAGTGAAAGGAGAAGTGCAAAAGGCCTCGTGAAGGTCTCAAGGACCCAGATGTGGGTTGATTTGATAAAGGCCAGGGTAGTGAAAGAAAAACTCGATGGGCAGCCCAACAGAATATTGTTAGAACTGTGGCACCAATTAAAGCCAGAGCAGCAGTTCCAGCCACTGAGGTCCAGGACACGGAAACCAGCGTCAAGGCCTCATGCCTGGCCTGTGTCCCTGCAAAACTTCATGGGAGACAGTACTCAGGATTTGCCTGAAACATGTCCTGGCACTGGTGGACACAGGAGCTGAGTGTTCTCTGATTCATGGCAGCCCTGAGTGTTTTCCTGGGACCCCTGCTGTGATAGATGGCTATAGGGTAAGGCAATTAGAGTGAAGAAAGCCTAAATCTCATTGGGGATAGGGCATTTACCCCCAAAGGAGTATACTGTGTACATTTCTCCCATCCCTCAATATATTTTGGGGGTAGATGTCCTGCAGGGCCTATGGTTAGAGACCACTGCAGGTTAGTTCAGACTGAGGGTACGTGTGGTAAAGGCAGTTCTGAGGGGACATGCTAAGCACCCACCTGTAGCTCTGCCTGTACCTCAGCAGGTGACAACTATTAAGCAGTATAAATTACCTGGAGGGCACAAGGAAATTGAAGAAACTCTACAGGAGTTAGAGAGGGTGGGCATCATAAAGTCCATTCCTAGTCCTTTTAATTTCCCAGTGTGGCCAGTGAAAAAGCCGGATGGCTCCTGGTGTATGACCGTGGACTATAGGGAATTGAATAAAGTCACACCCCCTTTGCATGCTGCTGTCACCTCTATAGCAGACATTCTGGACACCCTCAGCCATGAACTGGGAATGTATCATTATGTAGTAGACCTTGCTAATGCTTTCTTCTCTATTGACATAGCACAGGAAAGTCAGGAACAGTCTGCCTTCACGTGGGAAGGCCACCAGTGGACATTCACTGTCCTTCCACAGGGATATCTCCACAGTCCCACAGTCTGTCATGGACTTGTAGCCCAGGACTTGGCCACATGGAGGAAACCGCAAACGGTGCGGTTGTATCACTACATTGATGATATTATGCTCACATCTGATTCTCTTTTGGCTTTAGAAGGGGCGGTTCCTAGACTGTTCAACATCTACAGGAGAAAGGATGGGCTGTGAACAGCACCAAGCTTCAGGGACCTGGTTTGTCTGTAAAATTCTTGGGGGTTGTCTGTTCAGGTAAAACTAAAGTTGTTCCTGAAGCAGTTATAGACAAGGTCCAGGCTTTCCCCACCCATACCGCTGTGGCAGTATTACAAGTTTCTGGGACTTTTGGGCTACTGGAGAGTGTTTAACCCACACTTGGCACAAATTCTGAAGCCCTTATACCGGTTGGTAGGAAAAAGCATCAGGTGGGACTGGGATGAGACATGTGCAGCTGCTTTTACTGCGGCCAAGTGGGCAGTCAAGGCCATACAGGGCTTGAATGTAACGGACTCATCAAGGCCCTGTGAACTAGATGTTCATGTAACCGAAGATGGTTACGGATGGGGTCTTTGGCAGAGGCTTGACCAGACACGCCAACCTATTGGGTTCTGGTCACAACTATGGAAAGGAGCAGAGGTCCCGTACACCTTGATAGAGAAGCAACTGGCTGCTGTGTACCACACCTTGCTGCCTATAGAGCCCATTGCTGGAAGAGCTCCTACCAAGGTAATAACCACCTATCCCATTGCGGGGTGGGTGCAAGACTGGACCCAAAGGCCATGGAGTGGCGTGGCACAGTCACCTACACTGGCCAAATGGGGCACATATTTACATAAGCGCAGCGCCCTCTCTACTAGCCCCTTAAATGGAGAACTCCAATGCTTATTGGGGCCAGTGACCTATACCACTGGAAAGCAGGAAGAACTTGCTTTTCAGCCCTTGGGAGCCAAGACTCCTCATCAGGAGGGAAAAGCCCCTATACCTGAAGATGCTTGGTACACAGACGGTTCTAATCAAGGGCAGCCCCCAAACTGGAGGGCTATGGCTCTCCACCCTAAGACTGAGACAATATGGATGGAGGATGGAGAGGGGAAGAGCAGTCAGTGGGCTGAGTTGCGGACAGTATGGCTTGTGATCGCCCAGGAGCCATCCCCCATAGTTGTCTGCACTGACAACTGGGCCATCTATCGGGCCTTGACGCTGTGGCTACCGAAATGGTATCATTCCAACTGGATGGCTGGTCACCGGCCCTTTTGGGGTCAAGACTTGTGGCAAGACCTATGGGCCTCTGGTCAGACTAAGACTGTTACTGTAAGTCATGTGACTGTCCATTTGCCTTTGGCATCCCCAGGGAATGATGAAGCAGAGACATTGGCCCAGGTGCACTGGCTAGAAGGAAAGCCTGCCTCTGATGTGGCTGTACCAGCATTTGTTGCACACGGGGCAAAAGACAATGTGGGCTGTAGCATGTGGGTGGGGCTTCCATGGACCTTTGAAGAAGTCAGCAAAGCCCCGAAGGAATGTCTTGTGTGCTCCAAGAGGAACTTACACCAAATCCCACAGCAACATGAGACAATAGTAAGGGAGCCAATACCCTTTGTCAGGAGGCAAATAGACTGTACTGGGCCTCTGCCCATATGAGAAGGATATCCGTATGCCATGACTTGTGTGGACATGGCTACTGGACTATTGGTTGGTTTTCCTGCACAAGGTGCCTGGAGCGTCTCTTTTTGCAGCCTATGTCCAGCCGCAGGTGACTGAGAGTGATCAAGGCACCCACTTTACTGGACATGCATTACAAGAATGGGTGCAGCAATTAGGAATAAAGTGGAAATTTCATGTACCATATAATCCTACCGGGGCAGGCATGATAGAGAGATGCAACAGTTTGTTGAAATCTGGCCTGAAGTCGGACACCAATAGTCTACGGGGTTGGTCAGTTCGCCTATGGACGGTGCTGCAGTGTTTGAATGAGAAGCCACATAAAGGGGCTTTGAGCCCTGTGGACATACTCACACACCTTGCTGCCTCTCCTACACAATTGTACGTCCAAACCAAAGAAGAGCTATTGAAGCCAGGATATGGACAGCAGAGCAACATCCTGCTGCCAGCCCCACTGCATTAAGCCCTGGAGATGCTGTTGAATGGACATGGCCCTGGACATTTCGACACATGGACCAGCAATGGCTGGCTGTTCTGGCACCTCAGGGGAAAGGCCTGGGAGCTGGCCTTGTGTGTATTCCTGGAGTAACAGCTGAATGGCCCCCAAACGTCACGGTAGTGTACCCAAAATGTCCAGGAAGTAAGAGCATCTTTGTGGGGAAGTTTTGTTTTATCTTTATGACCAGTGCATGTACCTCCCATAGCCCTATATGTTGACCCATCTGTAAGTCCTATGGGGGGGGTGGGGGGAGGTGGCAGTGAAAGTCTGGTATACTAGACCAGCACGAGATCCCATTCTGGCCACTGTTTTATCACAAGACCACTCTCTTGCATGTAACCCACCTGATGGACAAGATCTGCATATGCTGGTGTCATTAAAACATGTATCTTATCACCCTTAAGGTTATTTTCTCCTACAGTCCTTGTGGCCTGAATGCGCCCCCTGGCTGCAGCTGCCACATGATGATTGCTCTGAACCCTCGGCTACTGCCTGCCTGTGTAATAGAGGAGCTATGGACTTAGTCTGCATGGGACTTTGAACCTAGCTGAATCCTCTGGCTTGAGAACTGTCATAATTTTATTGCTGTTGCTATTGTTATGTCATTAGTCTGGTTACAATGCTCCAGTTTTCTCGCCCAGGGACCATTGCAGAAGAAGGGGAACCAGTAGATTGTAAGATAAGATTTCTGGAGGGGTGACCTGTGGGTAAAATTGTAACATTTCCAGAATATCTCACCTGGCTTTAGTGCATTTGCAATCCTCAGGGGTGGAGAGAAGTTCATCTCCACATCAATTGGTAATTACCTGGGCAACTGAGGGTGCTCTGAACCTGAGAGTTTAAAGGGAGGGGCTGGCTTGCTTGCTTCCTCAGGAGCAGAGGAGAGAGATGGCGCTGGACTGCAGTTTGTAAGCAATAAATAGGTTTTAAACTTTTATTTCTCCCTTTGACTGAATTCGGTGTTTAGAGGTATTTTGCCCTGGGATTTCCTCTCACCGGACTTACAACACCTCTCCGCCAACAAGTAGAAGGAAGGAAATAATTAAGATCAGAGTAAAAATCAATGAAATAAAAAACAAAATCAATTAAATCAATAGAGAAAAATCCATGAAAACAAAAGCAGGCTCTCTGAGAAGATCTACAGATTAGGTAAACCTTTAACCAGACTGATATGGGAGAAAAAGGAAAGAAGAACCAAACCATTATGAGGAATAACATTCTACAGATATTTAAAGGATAACAGGTAGACACTATGAATAACTTCATATCAGTAAATTTAACAACTTAGATGAAATGGATAATTTTCTTAAAAGATACAAACTACCAAAGCTTACTCAAGAAGAAACATATGAATGTATCTATATCTATTAAAGCAATAAAATTTGTAGTTAAAAACCTTCAGAGAGCGAGCTCCACGCCCAGATGACTTCACTGGTAAATCCAATCAAACATATAAAGTAATACCAACTCTACATACATAAATTATCTCTAAAATGTTGAAGAGGAGAGACTGTTTCCCAAATCATTCTGTGAGCGCATGATTAATGTATAAAGCAGACAAAAACACTTAAACAAAGAGAAAGCTACAGCCAATAACTTTCATCTGATATAGACACAAGAATTCTTAGTTAAATTTTAATAAATGGAATCCAACTGATATTACATCATGACCAAGTGGGGTTAATCCCAGGTATGAAAGGTTTTTATATTTGAACATTTTGAAGTATTTGATTTTATATTTTAAAGTCAATCAACATAATTCACCACATTAACTAAAAAAAAAAAAACCACAATAAACAGAAAAAAACATTTGACAAAATACAACACTAATTCCTGATAAAATTCAGCAAACTAGGAATAGAAAAGAACTTCCTCAATTTGATAGAGGGCATCTATGAAAAACGTACAGCTAACATCATGCTTAACAGAAAAAGAATGATTCTTTTCCTCGAAGGTTAGGACTAAAACATGGATGTCTGTTCTCACCACTTTTATTCAGCACCGTAGTGGATGTGTTAGCCAGCTTAATGGTCAGAAGCTGAGATTTTATTTTACCCTCTTTACAAGCCAGTAAGTTAGCCTGTTGCTGTTTCATGAATACTGGCAGGAGACAGGAGACTCCTGCGTCAGAGAAAAAAACTTTATTATTCACGGTACAACAAAAGGCATAAGCATCATATTTGCACAAGATGGCCCCTTACTCCCAAAGTCCCATAGGGTGACATGAAGGGCTCAGCTAGATGCCTGCAAACACAGTAGTAGGTTGCTTACTGAAAAGGAACCACTGAGCTTGGGTAATCTACTGTTTTCAGAGTAAACAGTAAGCAAGTCTGCTCTTTGTTCAGAAGGGAAACATTCCATCATCCCACAAGGCTGCTCACTGCAAACATAACCCTGAGAAGTAGTCTGGGTAAAGAGAAGTCACAGCACTGAGTTCTGGCATACCCAGCAAGACATGTAGGAGCATGAGAGACCCATGAGGAACACTGCCTGTTAGCAATAGTCAAAAAAAAAAAGAAATAGAAGGTATGGATATTTAAAAAAGAAGAGGCAAAATTGTATTTAATCACAAACAACACAATCATCTGTAGAAAATGATGGAATCTATTTTTTTTAAAAACCACTACAATTAATAAGCAAGTATAGCAAGAAGGCAGGATATAAGATCATATCTGAAAATCCATTGTATTTTCATATACCAGCAAGAAACAACTGGAAGTTGAAATTACACTACCACTGTAATAGAAATCTGACAAAAGATATGTAACACTGTATACTTAAAGCTACAAGAAACTACTACTGAGAAAGATTAAAGAAGACCTAAATACATAGAGAAAAGTTTTCTTGGGTCAGGACTCAGTATTGTTAAGATGTCAATTCTCCCCAAACTGATTTATAGATTCAGTATAATATCAAAAAGTCTCAGGAGATTTTTTTGCAGAAACTGAGCTGAGTCTAAAATGTATATCGAATTGCAAAGGATACAGAATCACTAAACACTAAAACAAATCTGAAGGACTAACAGTGTCTGATTTCAAGTCTTGCTATAAAGCTATAGTAATCAAGACAGTATGATAGTGACTTAAAGACAGACCAAAGGGACAGGATTCAGAGTCCAGAAATAAACCAACATTTACATGAATAATTGACCTTCTCCAAAAGTAAAAAGTCAGTTCAATGGAGAAACAAATGATAGTGGAATAAGTGGATGTACTATTAATACACCAAAAAAAAAAGAAAGAAAATGGACATTGATCCATACATTGCTTTATATATTAAAAATTACCTCAAAATGGATCATAGACCTAAATGTATAACCTAAAGCTACAAAACTTCTAGAATATATAAAACATTCTGTGTTTTGGGTTAAGCAACAGCTTATTCAATATGACCCCAGCATAATCTGTAAAATATTGACAAACTTATCTTCATCAAAATTTGGAACAGCTCTTTGAAAAGCACTGTAAAAAAGTGAAAACACAAGCTGCAGACTGAGAAAAAATATGTGTAAATCATATATCTGACAAAGGATCTTCATTCAGGATATATAAAGAACTCTTAAAACAGTAAGAAAACTCAATTTTTAAGATGGCAAAATTTTGAACTGGCATTTGAACAAGGAAGATATATGATGGCAAATAAACAGATAAAAAGATTATCAATATCTTTAGCCATTAAGGAAGTACAAGTTAAAACTACAATGACAAGCACTACATACTTAACTAGAATGGATAAAATTAAAATCACTGACCATACCAGTTTAGCAGAGGATGTGGAGGAATCAGAAGTCCCCTACACTGCTGGTGAGACTGCAAAATGGTACAATCACTTTGGAAAAGAGCTCAGCACTTCTTAAAAAGTTAACACATATTTTTACCATACAAGTCAGCCATTTCACTCCTAGATATGTAACCACAGGAAAAGAAAGCCCAAGTCCAATCAAAGATTTATACATAAATGTTCATAGCAGTGTTGCTTGTCATGGCCCAAAACTGGGAGGAAAAAAAAAACAAATGTCCATCACCATGTGAATTGATAAATAAATTGTGATGCAACCATACAATGGAATACCACTCAGCATAAAAAGAACTGTTGAGACATAGAACAAAATAAATCAATCTCAAAATAATTATACTGACTGAAAGAAAGCAGACAATAAAAGAGTACACACAACATGTTTCCATTCATAAAATTTTAGAAAATGCACACTCATCTACGGTGGCAAAGAGTAGATGCCTGTAAATCATTACCCATACAGAAGAGGTGCAGGCAGGAGTGTGTGCTAAGACATATGAAGAAACTTTGGGGAGATACATATGCTCAGTGTCTTGATTGTAGTAATGGTTTCATGGGTACACATATGTCAAAAGTTATCAAGTTGTACACTTTAGCTTACTGCATGTTACCTATAGGTCAATAAAGCTGTTTTTAAAAAACATTTTATTAATACCAACAAATGCATCTATCACTACATTCCCAGAAAGACCTTATGCAGTACAGTAAAATCTCTGAAATTTTCATGCTAAAACATGTGCAAAATCTCTAAGGAACAGTACTCTCACATTTATATCACCAGCTAACATAAGAGCTAATTAGGTCTTTTCAAGCTGAGTTCATGGAGAATGTGTTTTCCTTATCAGAACAAATTCCCAACCTCTACCCACACAGCCCCTGTTCAGTCTCTCATTTGGAAACTTCTACTTTTCCTAATCTTGTTTACATTATCTCAAGAAACTTTCAATAGAGAAACAAAAACAGAAAGTATTTCCCAATTTCAGAAACTCAAGGAAGGTTATGACTTGCAGTTATGCCAGATGTCCGTTGTTCACACTCACCTGAGCTGGCTTGCTGCAGGTGACGCCATGAATCTCCAAGTAGCTGAAGGTTAACTCAAGCTGCAATTGAGAAAGGAGGGGGAAATAGACCTGTAATGAGGATTTAAAACCTCTAATTCAGTGTAAAAATGCCACATTAGAGACAGTTCAAGAGGAGACTAGGTATTGGGTATCTTCTGAAGGTAGGCTGGTTTAGTATCTCCAATTCATTCAATAAGACATGAACTTGACTGATTATATCTCAAAAAAGTATTATTCACTTTACCAAAGGGTTGAAAGAAAGCTACAAGTCTTTTTAAATTTCATCCAGGGATAAACCTAATGGAAAGTTTTTATACCTACTTCAGTATTTATTAATTGAGAAATAAATGCATGAAATGAGCCACCCAAATACACTTTCTTCTCTTATTTCAAGATTTTGCTTCAGAAAGTCACATCAGGATAAAGACAATGTTGGTTTTCCTCTCTTCCTAAACTCTTACCCTCTTTGGGGTTACACTCTGACCACTGACTGGAGTCATCCTTCTTTCTACTGTCTTTCATAAAAATTCATATTTTGAATGGACTTAGAAAAATACAATACTTAGGAATTTTAAACCATGCCTGAATGAAACACACATACTTAAACAAAAGTCTGCTCTCTCTGCATGTAAATAAAAGATGACTTATTTCCTGTCTGTTTTAACAGTGTATCCCTTCCTCTCTTCTCCTTAATCAGCATTTCTTTTTCTACAGAGTATCTCCAGTTGTGCACGCTCTGCCTATTTTTTCTGGATAATAGCCATTCATCTTTCTACCAGTTTTGCAGTCTTTCATCCAGCTACAGGCCAGGAGTCACAGGGCATGGAACTAGAGACCCTGGAGGGCTGAGTCAGATCACTTTACTTTACCCTCTCACCTGAAAAGTGGGGATGGAATGGGAAGTAACTCACTTAGAAACAAAACCACAAGACCCTTAGTTTCCCCCACTAGTGCTCTATTGTCCCATTATACACTTGGCAGAATCTTAAAACAGAGAACCCCTGAAATCTCCTATTAGATACAGGTGACCCTTGATCAACATGGATTTAGATTTGAATTGCACATCTCCACTCGTACACAGTTTTTTTTTCAATAAATATATTGGAAAACAGATAAAAAGTGATCATATGTACTGGGAGTAGAGAAGGAATGAGTATCCACTCATACACAGACTTCTGTCAATAAATATATTGGAAAAATGATTTGCAACCATTTAAAAAAATGAACAGATGAACTGTATAGTCTAGAAATATCAAATATTAAGACAAAGGTGTGTCATAAATGCATAAAACAGATTTAGATACGAGTCTATTTAATCATTTACTACCATAAGATCAACAACAGGCTACTAGTAGCTAAGTTTTGGGGGAATCAAAAGTTACATACAAATTTTCATCTGTTCAGGATGGTGGGTTGGCACCCCTAGTCCCTGCATTGTTCAAGGGTCAACTGTATCTTGAAGAAAGGCAGAAAGGTAGTTAATTCTTTCATTATTCACTTAGTCAACAAACAGACATTTATGGAAAGCCAAATACATGCCAGGATTGGAAAGAGAAAGAAATGAGATTTATCTTTTTCTCCAAGAATTAAATGTGAAATTGAAGGCATATTTTAAACATTCAATTAGAGTAGAAGTCTTCTTATCATTATCAAGATCTATACTTTGTTGAATTTTGAAGTCATTTGTTTTTTTTTTAATATAATTTATTTTATTATCATTAATTTACAATTACATGTGCAATATTACGATTATTAAACTACCCCTTCATCAGGTCCCCCCCACCAACCCCATTACAGTCACTGTCCATCAGCGTAGTGATATGCTATAGAATCACTACTTGTCCTCTCTGAGTTGTACTGCCCTCCCCGTGCCCCCCCAACATTACATTTGCTAATCGTAATGCCCCTTTTTCCCTCTTATCCCTCCCTTCCCGCCCATTTTCCCCAGTCCCTTTCCCTTTGGTAACTATTAGTCCGTTCTTGGGTTCTGTGAGTCTGCTGCTGTTTTGTTCCTTCAGTTTTTTTCTTTGTTCTTATATTCCACATATGAGTGAAATCATTTGATACTTGTCTTTTTCGGCTTGGCTTATTTCACTGAGCATAATACCCTCTAGCTCCATCCATGTTGTTGCAAATGGTAGGATTTGTTTTCTTCTTATGGCTGAATAATATTCCATTGTGTATATGTACCACCTCTTCTTTATCCATTCATCTACTGATGGACACTTAGGTTGCTTCCATTTCTTGGCTATTGTAAATAGTGCTGCAATAAACATAGGGGTGCATCTGTCCTTTTCAAATTGGGCTGCTGCATTCTTAGGGTAAATTCCTAGGAGTGGAATTCCTGGGTCAAATGGTATTTCTATTTTGAGTTTTTTGAGGAACCTCCATACTGCTTTCCACAATGGTTGAACTAATTTGCAGTCCCACCAGCAGTGTAGGAGGGTTCCCTTTTCTCCACATCCTCGCCAACATTTGTTGTTGTTTGTGTTTTGGATGTTGGCCATCCTCACTGGTGTGAGGTGATATCTCATTGTGGTTTTAATCTGCATTTCTCTGATGATTAGCGATGTGGAGCATCTTTTCATGTGCCTGTTGGCCATCTGAATTTCTTCTTTGGAGAAGTGTCTATTCATGTCCTCTGCCCATTTCTTAATTGGATTATTTGCTTTCTGTTTGTTAAGGTGCATGAGTTCTTTATATATTTTGGATGTCAACCCTTTATCAGATACGTTTTTTATGAATATATTCTCCCATACTGTAGGATGTCTTTTTGTTCTACTGATGGTGTCCTTTGCTGTACAGAAGCTTTTCAGCTTGATATAGTCCCACTTGTTCATTTTTGCTTTTGTTTCCCTTGCCCGGGGAGATATGTTCATGAAGAAGTTGCTCATGTTTATGTCCAAGAGATTTTTGCCTATGTTTTTTTCTAAGAGTTTTATGGTTTCATGACTTACATTCAAGTCTTTGATCCACCTTGAGTTTACCTTTGTGTATGGGGCTAGACAGTAGTCCAGTTTCATTCTCTTACATGTAGCTGTCCAGTTTTTCCAACACCAGCTGCTGAAGAGGCTGTCATCTCCCCATTGTATATCCAAGGCACTTTTATCAAATATTAATTGACTGTATATGTTTGGGTTAATGTTTGGATTTTCTATTCTGTTCCACTGGTCTGTGGGTCTGTTTTGTGCCAATACCAAATTGTCTTGATTACTGTGGCTTTGTAGTAGAGCTTGAAGTCAGGGAGTGTAATTCCCCTGTTTTATTCCTCCTTCTCAGGATTGCTTTGGCTATTCGGGGTCTTTTGTGGTTCCATATGAATTTTAGAATTATTTGTTCCAGTTCGTTGAAGAAAGCTGTTGGTAGTTTGATAGGGATTGCATTGAATCTGTAGATTGCTTTAGGTAGTATAGCCATTTTGACAATATTTATTCTTCCTAGCCAAGAGCATGGGATGCTTTTCCATTTGTTAGTGTCCTCTTTAATTTCTCTTAGGAGTGTCTTGTAGTTTTCAGAGTACAGGTCTTTCACTTCCTTCGTTAGGTTTATTCCTAGGTACTTTATTCTTTTTGATGCAATTGTGAATGGAATTATTTTTCTGATTTCTCTTTCTGTTAGTTCATCATTAGTGTATAGGAAAGCAACAGATTTCTGTGTGTTAATTTTGTATCCTGCAACTTTGCTGAATTCAGATATTAGTTCTAGTAGTTTTGGAATGGAATCTTTAGGGTTTTTTATGTACAGTATCATGTCATCTGCAAATAGTGACAATTTGACTTCTTCTTTACCAACCTGGATGCCTTGTATGTCTTTGTTTTGTCTGATTGCTGTGGCTAGGACCTCCAGTACTATGTTGAATAACAGTGGAGAGAGTGGGCATCCTTGTCTTGTTCCAGATCTTAGATGAAAAGCTTTCAGCGTCTCGCCGTTAAGTATGATGTTAGCTGTGGGTTTGTCATATATAGCCTTTATGATGTTGAGGTACTTGCCCTCTATACCCATTTTGTTGAGAGTTTTAATCAGGAATGGATGCTGAATTTTGTCAAATGCTTTTTCAGCATCTATGGAGATGATCATGTGGTTTTGTTCTTCTTTTTGTTGATGTGGTGGATGATGTTGATGGATTTTCGAATGTTGTACCATCCTTGCATCCCTGGCATGAATCCCACTTGATCATGGTGTATGATCCTCTTGATGTATTTTTGAATTCGGTTTGCTAATATTTTGTTGAGTATTTTTGCATCTACGTTCATCAGGGATATTGGTCTGTAATTTTCTTTTTTGGTGAGGTCTTTGCCCGGTTTTGGTATTAGAGTGATGCTGGCTTCATAGAATGAGTTTGGAAGTATTCCCTCCTCTTCTATTTTTTGGAAAACTTTAAGGAGAATCGGTGTTATTTCTTCTCTATACGTCTGGTAGAATTCAGAGGTGAATCCATCAGACCCAGGGGTTTTGTTCTTGGGTAGTTTTTTGATTACCAATTCGATTTCGTCACTGGTGATTGGTCTGTTTAGTTTTTCTGTTTCTGAAGTCATTTGAAGCAGGGATTTTCTAAGAAGTACTCATATCTATGTTCATTTATTTCAAAGTAGAACTTATAAACATATTTCCATTTGCCAGCCTTTGATATAGTGCCAAATTTCTTCTTTGAGTTAATAAGCCCATTGGCTGGCCCTCCAATTGTACTTCCCCTGTGGTCCACACCCATACATAAATACAGGGCTCCCAAATTCCAATTCAAGTCTCTTTAAAATTCAGTGAGAACTTTAAGTCACTTGCAAAGCAATCTGAGAGTGTACGTTTACTGGAATAACCCTACCCACCTCCCAGCTCCCTAGCCTTTAGTATTTGTCTGATCCCTAACAAGATAGAAATTTTTTAATTAATCCACTTTTATCAACAGTCAATATTTCATAGACATTGCCTCCTTCTGCAGCCTATTTCATTGCTCTGTGAAATATTTTTAACTAAGTAAATTTACTATTGTAATTATATTTGCTATAAATAGGTTCTGGGAACAAACCACTGACCCTGGGTGGGCATCTCATTCAACTGGGGGGTACAGGTGTGGACAGGTATACTCTCTCTCAGCCTAGCACCTAGGAAAATGCAGCTGTCATCAGCATCCTTGGGAATGGCAGGGCGGCCACAGTCAATGAGGCTGAGTGAAGTTAGTTGCAGGTAACTTAAGGTGCTTCTACTGCACCAAAGGGCTGTCACTGGGATATAAGCAAAGTGCCAGGAAGCCAGGAAACATCGAGACATTTTAACTAGGCCCTGAAGAATGACTTCAAATTTGTTAAGCAAAGAATGGGTGAAAAGGGAAATCTGGGCAAAAGAAAAGAATATGCAAAGGTATAAAGGCATTAAAAGAACCAGGACAATGCAGCAACTAGAAGTAGATCCCACAGTGTCAGTGACAGATAAGGGTTTGCTGCAGTTTTGTTTATTACTAATGGACAGTGGACAGGAGGGGAGTGTCTGAGACATACTGACAGCGTTACAGCAAGGTTCAAATCATTCTCTCTCACCTCATCCACAGCTGTTCCTCCTAGGTGCTTGCTCTCAGTCCCCGACTGTCCCTTCCTTGACTCCAGCCCACCCAAAGACAATGCAAAGACCGCCACTGGGCAGGAGGCTAGTTGAGGAACCAGAGGCACATGCCCTGAGCACATTTTAAGACAGAACCACAATATTAGTGGTTGGTTAGATGAGAGGAAGGAATTAGCCCATACTATCCATAGCTTTTCTGCTGCTCTCTCACTCACCCCTTCTCTACTCCCAGCGAGATAGTTCCATCCCACAGGCAAATCCAAATGTGATTACGTGACCGTCATGCAGTAACTCCCACTATTCCATAGGCAACAATCCACACCTCGACTGCCCAGCTTTCACCCGTTTCCTTCCCACTGCAACCTGCTCCACAACCCTGGGCCCACACCCAGCTCTGCAAATCCACTGTGCTATTTCCTACTGCTCAGCCCTTGACCAACAGAAGACCCCTTTATGTGCCAGGTTGATGTGGCATGATCCTTGAGCCCAGCTTCTCTGCAGACCCCTCCCTGACCTGACAATTACCCGCCCCAACCCCCAAAACCTTCAGGAGTGATGGCAAAGCCCTACTTGACCGGAGTATGACTGCAGAGGTATTTGCTTCATGATTAATCACTGAGATGTTCATTTCTACTTTGTACATTTGACTGTATGTATGGTACATTTAACAATAAAAAGACAAAAGAAAAAAATGTTTAATTAATCAGCCCCCAAAGAAGAGAAGAAACCTATGTCATAGTCAGTGCCTGTTGTATACTACTGTCCTAAATATAATTATTTCCCTAGAAAATTAATGTCACTGATACTGGTTTTGCTTCTCAGCCAAAGGGTACTGTGGCACATCAAAACAAGACTTCTCTCGGGGGAAAACCTGCATGAAGATAACTCTGGAAGAAAATCTTTCTTTCTTTGTGATGCTGACAATATCAGAAATCAGAACCAATGTCCAAAGTACCCTAGCCAGGCCGATGTGAAACATTTATACATCACAGGATGAAGCCAAGCCTTCACTCAGGGGCAAAGCAAGGAGGAGGCAGTATAGGATCAGCCAGCAGAAGGGAGGCAGGTGATTTCACATGATGTAACACATCTTCTGCTGCATCACAGCATTTTTAATTAAGGTAAACATGTTATTCAGGAGCCCTCTACTGAACTGGCTGCTTGACTATTTTCTCAAGCCCATAAAATTTCCTTCTTTGATTCATTTTTTTCCCCAGTGGGATTATAGTGAAAATATGTAACTTAGTCCGACACCATTTACATAATAATTGATTTCATTTATAACACATTATGAACATACAGACTCATTTTATATTATCAAAAGGGGGTGGGACCAATGACCTTACTCCTCGGTGAAACTTTGTAAAACTTAGAATTTGTATGATCAGAAAGAAAAAGGCACTAGGTACCCTACACCTTTGACTAGCAAACACTGGGTGGGTATCTTCACAAAGCTTAGCAAAAATCATGCAAATCAGTATTGGACTGCAAGTCCTGAAAGGTATTTCATAATAGCACTGTCTCTACCACACTGTAGGTATTCACAAAACAGTGGCTTTGTGAGTATTAAGAAAAAAGGACTAAACAAATGAGCAAATAACACTGCAGCAAAAACACCATAATACAGTACGGCCAAGAGCACCTTCCAAACCTTAGCCATTTTCCTGTGTATGCAGACAGGTCAGGCAGTTCAGCTCAGTAGAAAGCAGGAAAGAATAGGACACAGTGAATCTAATTCGTTCTTTCTTCCACTCATTACTTGGGAATCCTTAGACAAGTCAACTTGCATTCTCTGGGCTATTTTCTAATAGCCCACCTACAAGGCTACTGTGAGAATTAAGCATACTTAGAAGATAACTAATTAAATTTTAGTAATAATCAAGTAGTTAAGCAGGGGCTTTATAGTCTGAGAATCACCAATCTGTCACCTAAACATTGTAAGTTAGAAACATTATAACTTGAGCAAGGGCCTCAGTTTTCTTATCTGTAAGATGAGGCTTAATACCAGGGCTCTCTTAAGTTTAGGAGTAAATCTTATTTACTAAAACAGCACTCGATAAATGTAGCTATCATTCTTCTTTTTAGAAAAAAAATCCCAATCCCTTGTTACTATTTAGTCTATATCCTATAAAATTGCTCAACTTTTTGTTTCCATAAATAAAATAAAAGAAGCAATTATTATGCCTAGTTCATGCATTATCAGTTCAAATTTTAATTTGCACCATATAATGAAGGACATCTTATGGAAAATGTCAAATAGATCTTTTAAAGAACCATGCTATTCTTTATAGACAACCCCAGAGTACATGGAGAATGGCTAAGGCGGCTACTTCACTGGTAATGCACTCCTCAGAGTTATGAAGGTTATTTCCCACATGTCAAAGCTTTAGAAAAATCTGCCACCGCTGGACCAAAGGAAATAAGAAGCAGACTTAAAGAAAGTATAAACCATGCCCCAGTTGAGAGAAAAGTGACTGGAATCCACAAGCCTCAGGGATGGGGAGCACAAAATGCTTCAGCACTTTTCCTGGGATGCCTTTAAACAAAGAGAGGGAACAGAGGAGTAAAAACTGTCCATCACCACAATGTTCAGGTGCTTTCTAGGGAGAAGGAATGAAAACAGGGGTGTCCTAAGAGAACTCTGGACACATAAGCCTCAGCCACAAGGCCATGTAACTGAGGAGTGAGCGTGTTTTGTGCTGGGATATGTGTTTTCTGGAAAAGGAAACTCATCAACACTTACTTACCTTGGTGGGGATTCTGGCTGTTACAAGGAAGGCTCGGCATGATGTGAGCACCTGCAGGACAGAAACAGCGGTGTCAGTGCAGAACCAGGGAGTGGAACTAGTGGGCTTTGGTGGTGTTACACACCAGGTTTTAATGATACTGAAGCCTTGACAGGCCACGTGGCGTGGCTCCTGTCATATAAGAGTATGTGAACTGGAACAGCTTCCTGGCCCTGGAGAATTAGTTTGACTCCAAGAGTCACTGTGTGAAGGTCTATACTGAACTAATAACCTGGAAAATCTCAAGATGAACAGTCGGTCAGCAGCTCAAAGGACCAAGAGATTAATTACTTCAGTTGAGTAAGCAAGACAGGTCTCTGTAATATTAAAATACAGGTATCTTATATGCAGTCATGGCCCCACTGTATCTACAGTGGCTTAATGAGAAAGCCAAGTTATTTGCACTTTTCAGATTACAACCACCACCCGCATTTGCCCTCCTGCTTTCCATTCTCTGCACACTAGCAGGTAACATTCACATAACGCCCAGGCAAGGAAACAGACTATTCTTCTAAGAGGCTGTCCCCAGCTCTGCTTCTCAGCTCTGCCCCCCTCAGCCCTGGCATGACTATGTATGGATGTTTTGAGTCCAGTACCAAGCTAAGAACACAGAGAAGGCTGTGAAGTCCCATATGCCATAGACCGCTGTGTCCCGCAGGGACCTTGTGAATACAAAGAGGCTGCAAACAGTCCAAACTCCGAGTTCGAACCCGGAGCAGGAGTCTCATGTCCACAACCCTAAATGTCTAATGTGCCACTGCAACTAGGAGGTCCAGGCAGGCCTCATAGGCCTAAAAAAAGAAAGGAGGCCCCAACACGTCTCATGGTCTGATGGGAGAATTACCTTTTCATCTTCCAAAGAACTTCCTTGTCACTCAACTGACATTTAACAAATGATGTGCATGCGTTAGCCTAAGAATACTAGATTTGAGCAAAGCCTTAGAAATCCTAACTCAAGGGCACTGAGTCCCAAATTATTATAGGATTTGCCCAGATTCAACACAGGGCTCAAACTGCTAATCCCTGCACAAAAGGTAAATGGGTGCGAATGGCTATAGCATGATCTATACCTCTCCAGTCTCCCAACTCAAAGCAGAAGCAGTGTATATCCTACAAAACTCTAGTTTGTATAATCATTGGTCAACAGTATTGGGAATAACTCAAGTCAGAACTATTCATGAGATAGATGACAAAGGAAGGTTTCCCAACAACGGCTGGAAAGCCTACAATGAGCTAGATGGAAGAGGAAGACAGGAAAGCCACAGCCCATTTCAAGACCTTCCATCAAAATGCCTACAATCACAGTTATTCACAGAACCCATTTTTACCTGGTATCATTACTGCTACTTGATTTTAGAGGTGACATGCTCTAAAAAGCTGTTAAAAAATAACTTCTAAAAGTGTAACCAAAAAGAGATACCTACCTATATTTGAATATCCCATATGCTGTGAATGAGACAGTTCCTTTCCCTAAGACCCTTGGGAGACAAGGGAAAGCAACAAGCAATAGGAATGAGAGAGACATGTAAGAAGTAGGGTGGGATGAGTGCGAGGAGGTCAACTGTAGCACAGTAGTAACAGGAATGACTACATAATTTATTTTATTTTTTTTATTTTGGTATCATTAACATACAATTACAGGAGCAACATTATGGTTAAAGAGACTCCTCCAAATATAAAATCCCCACCACATACCCCATTGCAGTCACTGTGCATCAGTGCAGTAAGACGCTATAGAATCACTACTTGTCTTCTCTGTATTATAGTGCCTTCCCCGTGACCTCCCGCCTAGATTATGTGCGTTTAACATAATGCCCCTATTCCCCCTTATCCCTCCCTCCCCACCCACCAACAGTCCCTTTCCCTTTCATAACTGTTACTCCATTCTTGGGTTCTGTGAGTCTGCTGCTGTTTCATTCCTTCTGTTTTTTTCTTTGTTCTTATACTCCACAGATGAGTGAAATCATTTGATACTTGTCTTTCTCCACCTGGCTTATTTCACTGAGCATAATACCCTCAAGCTCCATCCATGTGTTTGCAAATGGTAGGATTTCTTTTCTTCCCATAGCTGAATATTATTTGATTGTGTATATGTACCACTTCTTCTTTATCCATTCATCTACTGATGTATACTTCTGTTGCTTCTATTTCTTGGCTATTGTAAACAGTGTGCAATAAACATAGGGGTGCATATCTCTTTTTCAAACAGGCTACTGCATTCTTACGGTAAATTCCTAGGAGTGGAATTCCTGGGTCAAATGGTATTTCTATTTTGAGTTTTTTGAGGAAACTCCAGACAGCTTTCCATGATGGTTGAACTAATTTACATTCCCACTCCACTAGGGTTCCCCTTTCTCTACATCCTCACCAACACTTGTTGTTGTTTGTCTTTTGGATGGCGGCCATCCTAACTGGTGTGAGGTGATATCTCATTGTGGTTTTAATTTGCATTTCTCTGATGATTAGCGATGTGGAGCATGTTTTCATGTGCCTGTTGGCCATCTGAATTTCCTCTTTGGAGAAGTGTCTGTTCAGATCCTCTGCACATTTTTTAATTGGATTATTTGCTTTTTGTTTGTAGAGGTGTGTGAGCTATTTATATATTTTGGATGTGAACCCCTTATCGGATACGTCATTTGTGAATATATTCTCCCATACTGTAGGATCTCTTTTTGTTCTATTGATGGTGTCCTTTGCTGTACAGATGTTTTTCAGCTTGATATAGTACCACTTGTTCATTTTTGCTTTTGTTTCCCTTGCCTACGGAGATATGTTCATGAAGAAGTTTCTCATGTTTATATCCAACAGATTTTACCTATGTTTTTTTCTAAGAGTTTTATGGTTCATGACTTCATTCAGGTCTTTGATTCATTTCAAATATACTTTTGTGTATGGGGTTAGACAATGATCCACTTTCATTGCCTTACATGTACCTGTCCAGGTTTGCCAACACCAGCTGTTGAAGAGGCTCTCATTTCCCCATTGTATATCCATGGCTCCTTTATCATATATTAATTGACCATATATGTTTGGGTTAATATCTGGACTCTCTATTCCATTCCACTCGTCTGTGGGTCTGTTCTTGTGCCAGTACCAAATTGTCTTGATTGCTGTGGCTCTGTAGCAGAGCTTGAAGTTGGGAAGGGAGATCCCCCCTGCTTTATTCTTCCTTATCAGGATTGCTTTGGCTATTTGGGGTCTTTTTTGGTTCCATATGAATTTTAGAACTATTTGATCTAGTTCGTTGAAGAATGCTGTTGGTAATTTGATAGGTATTGCTTTGAATCTGTAGATTGCTTTAGGAAGAATGGCCTTTTTGACAATATTAATTCTTCTTAGATAAGCATGGGATGAATTTCCATTTATTAGTGTCCTATTTAATTTCTCTTAAGTGTGTCTTGTAGTTTTCAGGATGCAGGTCTTTCACTTCCTTGGTTAGGTTTATTCCTAGGTATTTTATTCTTTTTTGGTACAACTGCAAATGGAATTGTTTTCCTGATTTCTCTTTCTGTTAGTTCATTGTTAGTGTATGGGTATAGAAATGCAACAGATTTCTGTGTATTAATTTTGAATCCTGCAACTTTGCTGAATTCAGATATTAGATCTAGTAATTTTGGAGTAGATTCTTGAGGGTTTTTTACGTACAATATCATGTCATCTGCAAATAGTGACAGTTTGTCTTCTTCCTTACCAATCTGGATGCCTTTTATCTCTTTGCTGTGTCTAATTGCAATGGCTAGGACCTCCAGTACTATGTTATGTTGAATAAAAGTGGGGAGAGTGGGCATCCCTGTCTGGTTCCCAATCTTAGGTGAAAAGCTTTCAGCTTCTCGCTGTTAAGTATGATGTTGGCTGTGGGTTTGTCATATATAGGCTTTATTATGCTGAGGTAATTGCCCTCTATACCCATTTTGTTGGGAGTTTTTATCATGATTGGATGTCCAATTTTGTCCAATGATTTTTCAGCATCGATGGAGATGATCATGTGTTTTTGGCCTTCTTTCTGTTGATATACTGGATGATGTTGATGGATTTTTGAATGCTGTACCATCCTTGCATCCCTAAGATGAATTCCACTTGATTATGGTGTATGATCCTCTTGATGTATTTTTGAATTCGGATTGCTAATGTTTTGTTGAGTATTTTTGCATCTATGTTTATCAGGGATATTGGTCTGTAATTTTCTTTTTTTTGTGGGGCCTTTGCCTGGTTTTGGTATTAGAGTGATACTGGCTTCATAGAATGAGTTTGGAAGTATTCCCTCCTCTTCTTTGGAAAACTTTAAGGAGATACGTCTTTCCTATATGTCTGATAAAATTCAGTGATGAATCCATCTGGACGAGGGGTTTTGTTCTTTGGTAGTTTTCTTATTATCGATTCAAATTCGTTGCTGGTAATTGTTCTGTTTAGATTTTCTGTTTCTTCCTTGGTCAGTCTTGGAAGGTTGTATTTTTCTAGAAAGTTGTCCATTTCTTCTAGGTTATCCAGTTTGTTAGCATATAGATTTTCATGGTTTTCTCTTATAATTCTTTGTACTTCTGGGGGGTCCATTGTGATTTTTCCTTTCTCATTTCTGATTCTGTTTATGTGTGTAGATTCTCTTTTTCTCTTAATAAGTCTGGCTAGGGGTTTATCTAATTTGTTTATTTTTTCAAAGAACCAGCTTTTGGTTTCATTGATTTTTTTCTATTTTATTCTTGTCAATTTTATTTATTTCTTCTCTAATCTTTATTACGTCCCTTCTTCTAGTGACTTTGGGCCTCATTTGTTCTTCTTTTTCCAATTTCAATAATTGTGTATTTAGACTATTCATTTGGGAATGTTCTTCCCTCTTTAAACAGGCCTGGATTACAATACACTTTCCTCTTAGAACTGCCTTTGGTGTATCCCACAGAAGTTGGGGCTTTGTGTTGTTGTCATTTGTCTCCATATATTGTTTGATCTCTGTTTTAATTTGGTCGTTGATCCACTGATTATTTAGGAGCATGTTGTTAAGCCTCCATGTGTTTGTGAGCCATTTTGTTTTCTTGGTACAATTTATTTCTAGTTTTATACCTTTGTGGTCTGAGAAGTTGTTTGGTAGAATTTCAATCTTTTTGAATTTACTGAGGTTCTTTTTGTGGCCTAGTATGTGGTCTATTCTGGAAAATGTTCCATGTGCACTTGAGAAGAATGTATATCCTGCTGCTTTTGGGTGTAGAGTTCTGTTGATGTCTGTTAGGTCCACCTGTTCTAGTGTGTTGTTCAGTGCCTCTGTGTCTTTACTAATTTTCTGTCTGGTTGGTCTGTCCTTTGGAGTGAGTGGTGTGTTGAAGTCTCCTAAAATGCATGCATTGCTTTCTATTTCCTCCTTTAATTCTGTTAGTATTTGTTTCACATATGTCGGTGCTCCTGTGTTGGGTGCATATATATTTATAATGGTTATATCCCCTTGTTAGACTGCCCCCTTTATCATTATGTAATGTCCTTCTTTATCTCTTGTTACTTTCTTTGTTTTGAAGTCTATTTAATTTACTCTGATACAAGTATTGCAACACCTGCTTTCTTCTCCCTATTGTTTGCATGAAATATCTTTTTCCATCCCTTCACTTTTAGTCTGTGTATGTCCTTGGGTTTGAGGTGAGTCTCTTGTAAGCAGCATAAAGATGGGTCTTGCTTTTTTATCCATTCTATTACTCTGTGTCTTTTGATTGGTGCTTTCAGTCCATTTACATTTAGGGTGATTATCGATAGATACGTACTTATTGCCATTGCAGGCTTTGAGTTCGTGGTTACCAAAGGTTCAAGGGTAGCTTCTTTACTATCTAACCGTCTAACTCTAACTCACTTATTACACTATTATAAACACAGTCTGATGATTCTTTATTTCTTTCCCTTCTTATTCTTCCTCCTCCACTCTTTATGTTAGGTGTTTTATTCTATACTCTTTCGGTTTCCCTTGACTGCTTTTGTGGATAGCTTATTTTATTTTTTGCCTTTAGTTGGTATTTTGTTGGTCTGCTTTCTTTGCTGTGATTTTATTTTCTCTAGTAACATCTATTTAGCCGTAGGAGAACTTCCTTCTAGAGCAATTCCTTTAGAATACCCTGTAGAGGTGGTTTGTGGGAGGTAAATTCCCTCAGCTTTTGCTTATCCGGAAATCGTTTAATCCCTCCTTCAAATTTAAATAACCTTGCTGGATAAAATATTCTTGGTTTAAGGCCCTTCTGTTTCATTGCTTTACATATATCATGCCATTCTCTTCTGGCCTGTAAGGTTTCTGTTGAGAAATCTGATGATAGCCTGATGGGTTTTCCTTTGTAGGTGATCTTTTATCTCTCTCTGGCTGCCTTTAATACTCTGCCCTTGTCTTTGACCTTTGCCGTTTTAATTATTATATATCTTGCTGTTTTCCTCCTTGGGTCTCTTGTATTGGGATGTCTGTGGGCTTCCATGGTCAGAGTATTTTATTCCCCAGCTTGGGGAAGTTTTCAGCAATTATTTCTTCAAAGACACTTTCTATCCCTTTTTCTCTCTCTTCTTCTTCTGGTACCCCTAACAAGTGAATATTGTTCCATTTGGATTGGTCACACAGTTCTCTTAATATTATTTCATTCCTAGAGATCCTTTTTTCTCTCTCTGCCTTAGCTTCTCTGTATTCCTGTTCTCTGATCTTTATTCCATTAACAGTCTCTTGAACCTCATCCAATCAGCTCTTAAGTCCTTCTGTTGCTTGTTTCATTTCTGTTATTTCCCTCCGGACTTCATCCCTTAGCTCTTGCATATTTCTCCCTAAGTCCGTCAGCATGGTTATGACTTTTATTTTGAATTTTTTTTCAGGAAGATTGGTTATATTGGTCTCACCAGGCCCTCTCTCTGGCGTCTGAGTGATTTTGGACCGGACAAGCTTCCTTTGCCTTTTCATGGCAATAGAAGTGATTGCCGCTGACTGGCGCATGTGTCAGCTGGAAGAACAACACCCCTTAGTGCTTTCTGGTCGCCTTGCCCTTCTTTGCTGCGCGTGCCAGCAAACCACACACAGGGAGCAGTCTCTGGGCTAATCCCCTGTGCTGTCGTGGGTGGGGCGTCCCTCGGGATTAGCCTAGGGCTGTGGCCACGGTCCCAGATGAGCAGTGTGTGTTCTCCTGTGAGAACGACACCCCTTCGTGCCTTCCGGATCTTGCGCCAGCTTCCTCTGTCTGTGCCGGGCAGGTGCACATAGGCAGCAGCCTCTGGTTCTGGCCTGGTTATCTGCGTGCTGGGAGAAGACTCTGTGTGGTTGCTGTGGGCAGGGCTGCCTCCCAGCTTGTCTGCAGCAATGGCGTGTCAGCCGGTTTGCTTGCTCTGCCGGCGGGAGTAATTAACAGCAGGCTGCTTACACCGTGAGGGGCTTCAGAGTTACGTTGCCATCCAGGGGTTTAGGGAAGTTCCTTAAAATTTCCAACATGATAGGCTGAGTGTGCCAGGACGATTTTGTTCACCTGTTAAGCTGTTGTCCTTTTAAGACTTTTAAAGCACCTGCTTTTCTTTTGTCCCAGGGGAGCCAGCTGTGGGGACCCGCTCACAGTCTCAGTCTCAGATTTTACTTTTCCATTTCTCTAATGTCCAGTACACCATGTAATGTGTGTTTGTGCTCCCAGTGAAGATCACCGGGGCTGGTTATTTAGCAGTCCTGTGCTTCCACTCCCTCCCCACTCTGATTTTTTTCCTCCCGCCAGTGAGCTGGGGTCGGGGGAGTGCTCGGGTCCCACCGGTCACAGCTTTGTATCTTACCCTTTTTGTGAGATGCTGAGTTCTCGCAGATGTAGATGTAGCCTGGCTGTTGTACTGTATCTTCTGGTCTCTCTTTTAGAAATAAGTTGTATTTGCTGTACTTTCAAAATATATATGGTTTTGGGAGGAGATTTCTACCGCCCTGCTCATGCCACCATCTTGAGAGGCCTATGACTACATAATTTGCAGGGCCCTTGTTAAAAAATTATTAAGAATTTTAAGACAGTGACAAAACGCATTCACCCAAGTGCAGGGCCTTTCTGAGGATAGTGCCCTGTGCAACTGTACAGGCCATCTGCCCATGAAGCGAGCCCTGAGAAGTAGCTCCCACTGATCAAGCATTCCCTATGCACCATAAATGGGCAAACATCTCTGAATACACTGACACACATTTAATCCTCATAACGATAATATTCTCTATTATTTCTCCCTTTTTTCAGATGAATAAACTGAGACTCAGTGATGTAAATCACCCAAGGCCACACAATCAGTAAGGGCAGAAAGAGGATCACATCCAGCTTTGCCTGTTAACCCCAAAGCCTATGCTCTCCACCACTAGGCTGCATTTACATATTCCAACCCAGCGCTGCCCTCTGGCACTCTACCCCCTGGCAGATCAACTAGGTACGAAGGGATAGCCCATGGCAACATGTGACTGGCCAGGGACCTACAAAGCTCCCAGCTCAAACAGGATCTTCCTCAACCTTCCAATACTCCAAGAAGGCTGTAGTAGTAATATTCTGGGAAGTAGAGTTTGGCTGTCTTTAGGAAAAGAGCAAGATGTAATTCTGTTGCAAGAAACACACAGGATTCAGTACAAGCATGGGATAGTCAGAGGAGGCCTGACAGTAATAGAAAAGATAAAAGCATGCCAAAGACAGGTGTGGCCTACACTGTCATTTGTTTAGTTCTGGGAAACAGGTTACCAGTAACTGAATTACAAAATCAAGACTCATCTTAAAGGATGAAAAATTCACCTTCTCTGAACTAAGCCCTTGTTCCACGGTGCATCTTAGGTCTTCCAGTTCAGTCCAAGCCCAGAATGTGACCCCTTTTCAAACACTGCTTGTCTTCCATGGGAACAGGAAAAGAAAGAAGAAAATAACCACGACCACCAGCATGGCAACAGGAAGCCAGACTCCTATTCTCACCATTTCTCCCTCTATTACTTACAACACAGCACACACTTTTCTCTCTTCCAGAGGTCCTTGTATGCTCAATCCCTGGCCTTTTCAAAACTCTTAAATCCACAAAAACCTTTGCATTGAAGTAACATAATAGCCAAATCATAAAAGTCACTTCCTAGAAAGGACTCACTGTCACCGAGCCAAACACCTAAAACCTAGTTTGTAATCTAAAAGCAGCTCCAGAGAAACTTGTCGTCTCACAGCTAGTTTGTGCCCAGCTAGGGCTAGAAGCTGCACTTCCTTATCCCCCATCTATTATCTTTCCACTCTTTCTTCAAATAAGCAATAAGCTTCAATGTCCAAAGCCCCAGGCATATACTACTTCAGTATTCAGAAAAATATATGTAGCTCTGTGAACATTCCTTCAAAGGAAAACTGGTCCCACAATATCTAGGATTATTTTACAAGTATAGTAGTAATAATAGCCAATATTGTTGGCACATTGTTCTAATGGTTTTGCGTGTTACCTCCTTTAATCTTCACAGCATCCTATGCAGACACTATTATTGTTCTCATTTTAAGAAGAAGAAACTGAGGCACAAAGAGATTATGTAAACTGCCCACGTCCCCCAGCAAGTAGGTGACACAGTGGGATTCGAACCCAGATGATC
Organism: Smutsia gigantea; assembly: GCA_032199065.1. Lineage (NCBI taxonomy): Eukaryota > Metazoa > Chordata > Mammalia > Pholidota > Manidae > Smutsia > Smutsia gigantea. Next base: position 95,707 of record JAVSCE010010476.1, read on the forward strand.
TGGCTCCAGAGAGTATGCTCTTAATTACTAATACTGGCTCTTGAATCTCACCTTTCCAAGAACCAGCTCCCCTAACAGTCTGCACACATGCAAAATGGATGAATCATAGAACTTTAAAGCCAGAAAGAAACATGCAAAAGTGTCACAAATAGGATGAGAGACATTTGAGTATCATAAGAAAAACAACCAGTCCCTACTGGTCTGTCTGTCTGTCTGTCTCTCTGAGATGTGCTGGTCTCTGCCTCCCTGTGTCTCTGTTCTGTATTTGTCTACTGGATTCTGTGTGTATCTCTCAGTCCATCTGTGTCTGTCCTCGCCTGCTCCTCCACCTTTCCCTCCAAACCTCCACTCTGTGGTTGCTGAGAGAATGTACCCACTCCCTTCTCTCTTCCCTCCAGGGACACTCTCCCCTGCCTTCACTCTGCCTGTCATTTCCCAGCACTTTCTTTATGCTAATCATCTGAGAGCTTGTATCTTATTTCTGCCTACTGCAAAACAAAAGACACCAATCACAGAAGAAATACTGCATTCTGGAAGAGTATTTCATTTGTAACATAGTCACAGGAAAGCTTGAACGAAACACAAAATAAAAATGACAAGACACCTTTTGACATTATTATACAATGAGGCACATTGATGATTAAGTGATTACAAGGTCTCCTGTGTGAATCTAATTAATAAGTCTTAAAACCAATCTCAAAACAGGCACTCAAAACACAGACATGGGCAGCAATTACCAGTACAAGGTGTGGGCTGGCCTTTCTGCCCCTTTACAAGTGTTTCACAGTGGGGAATAAGGTCTTTCACAAGCAGCGAAGGCATATGACCTGCCTGCCTCCTTTTGACCAGCTCTTTCCTAGACAGTCACCACAAGAGTTTTCTAGGGACCACTGATGGGGTATTAACCGGGTCAATACATTTTTAAAAAGAGACGGGGAACCCCCAGAATGTTCGTATGGAATCATCTTTTGGGTAAAGAGCAGTCCTTGACCGTATGTTCTAATGATTGTGTCTGCTTTCACTCTGGCAACCACAGGGCTTATGATCTGTGGCCCTGTGTGCCAACTCCCTTTCTTTACAAATATTTTAAGGGCAGTGTAAACAAACAGGGCCCTCTGGAAATTGGACACAGGCCAAAATAATTTGTTTAAAGAGATACATCCAGGAAGGAGCCCAGGCATTGAAGGAAGCAGCTCTATGCTGCTGGTCCCTGTTTCTGGTGGTCAACTAGGGTCCCCACAGGTACGAGGACTATTCTTTAAAAGTTGGGAGGGGGATAGGGTGGAATGGGTAAAATTCTCCAAAGTTGACCCAGCCTTTCCCAAGATTATGCCCACTTGTGAGTGAATAATATAGCAGTATTTTGAAGCAAGAGTGAAAAACTACAAATGCTACCATTCCAAGAATTGTGCCTCTTGCTCTATCAACACAAATTGAGCCAATAAAAGCAGCTACATTCATGCTGGATAGCCCAAAGAACTCGCTCCCCTAGCTTTCCTGATTGGCTCCAAGACTTCCCTAGGTTTGTGGCCTTGAAAGTCTCAAAGTGTATACGTACGGCTGCTAGAAGAAAACTCCTCTTTGATTTATCAGAAAATGTTTCCTCATAATTGGTGCTCCACTGGTGCTAGGGATAGCAAGTATCTTGCTTGCAGGGTGACCAAATGGTCCTGTTTGCCTGGGACTTTTCCAGCTTTAGCCCTGAGGATCTAGCATCCCAGAAACTTGGACTCTTGGTCATCACCCTAATTGCGTGGATTTGGGAATCTGGAAGACAGATTCAAATTCTGGCTCTGCCACTTTCTAGATGTTTAACCCTGACAGAACTAGTTTACCTTCCCTATGCCTCAGTTTGCTTATCTGTAAAACAAGACTATTCTTCTGCAGGACTAATACTGTTGTTTTAAGTAAGATATAAATGTAGATTAAGTGCCTAGCCCAGCATCCAGGTCTTTACCAAATACCAGCTCTTTATATCATAATTGATGTGATAGCATCTTCAATTTAAATTCTCAAAGTAAGATTAAGTAGTCATATCTATTGGATTTTTAAATAATAGTTTTTATCAACAAAACAACAAAATCCACAAAGATTCTGAAACATCTCCTAGGCTGAAATTTTCAGTTCAATATATTTTCTTGCAAAGTTAATAAAAAATGGGGCTGGGAGATCCGCATCAGAAGGATTATATGTGCTTATCCAAGGACCCTTAATCATAAACAGCAAGCTATAAGTTCCCTCCCACCTCCTTGGAGAGGCCCATTCTTCCACAGGGGTCTTAGCATACAAGACACATTTTCAACCTCTCTAATGAATTTCCTCTCCCTTTCATTGAAATGCAAGCAGCAGCCTGGTTCCCTCTGAGGCCTGCTTCTCAGCTCACCTTTTAACTTCAAATTTTCACTTGGAAACATTTATAAAAATCCTCCCTACTGCTAAGACTCAGAGCTTAGCAGAGAAGCCTGTATTTTCTTATGGAGATGATATATAATGAGGTCGGCTACAGAGCCCTCTCACTGCACACTTATTAAAAACTTAAATACCTGTTTCCCCCTCTTTAATAAACAACTCCACTGCCTAAAGCCTACTGCTGCGCAGGCAATCCATGAATCCATGCCACCTAAATCCACATTCTTTCATGCAGATTACTAAGAATGCCTTTCCTTTAAAACTGAGCTCTACAAGGCAAACATTCTATGAAAGCTCTTACACCCTGCCCCCATCAAAGTGTTCTCTAATTTGCAAGCAAAAAAATGATGAATGCCATTTATTTCCCCCTCCCAAACTGCCAGCTCCAAGTACATTATGGACAAGACACCATTAATCCAGGTCACACACTTTGTGGAGGGAGAGAGGCAGGTGGTGAGGACTGTGATCACCACTGTGGAGAGTTGTAAGTGACAGATGCTACAGGACTTATGCAAGGTCGCTCAGTAGAAGGAAAATAAACAGTCTCTCCTAGCTCTGAGCCTAACATCCCACTTTACACACCTAAGACACCCAACATGCTCTCTAGCCAAAGCAGGACACTTCACCCAAAAGGAATACGAAACAATGCATCATTTTAGTGAAACTTCCAGCCCCAAATCCCTTATAAAACTGGATCACCATAATTCTCAAGCATCTGCATCTCTCCTACTGTCATTAATAGATGAGCCCAGATGAGGCGGTATAGTCTAGTTGCAGGTTCTAAAAACTACAACTTGTGCGCCAAATTCAGTTTCCCACCAATTTCTACAAATAAAGTTTTATTTGTTCACAGCCACGCCCATTTGTTTAATGTATCATCTCTAGTTGCTTTCACCCACAAAGGCAGGTAAGGAAGATGCACCAGGGATTTTTATGGCTCACAAAGCATAAAATATTGCACTATCTGGTCCTTTGCAGAAAAAGTCTGCTGATTCCTGGCCTTGCGGTTTAGAGGACAAACTCTGAGGTCAGATTGCCTGGGTTTCAATCCACCATTTACTAGTGTGACGTGGGGCAAACTACTTAACCGTCTCTGTGGTTTTTCCTCTTCTGTAAAACAGGTGCAATAATTGTGTCTGCACCTCATGGAGTCATGAGGGTTTAATGAATTCATGTATGAAAAGTGCTTAGAAGAGTACTGGGGCAAGGAAAAGTGCTATGTTATGTTTGTTATTATTTTTTATATCTCAATTTGATAATAAAACCATAAGTGTCCCTTATGTCATTAAACTAAGAAAATATATTTTCTGAATTTAGCCCAAGTTTAGCCTCAAGCTAGTCAAGTAACCTAACTGAACAAGTTACTATCTCTGTGGACCTAAATTTACCCAAACTTAAAATAAGGGGGTTGGAATCAGTCTCTACCTTCCTACACTTTGGGTCCTTAACTTGGACCGACTGGGTTTCTCCCAGTTCTAGGAGCCAACTACTCTTTGGCGTGTATGGACTGTGAGGACCGCCAAGACTCCAGTAAATATTTGCTGAGAGGAATTAATTCCTTCTTTGGTGTCTACTCGGAACAACAGATGCTCCCTCGGTAGGGGGCAAGGACGCCATGGAGTTTGGTTTTCTCTTCAGATGTCTAGTTCCAGAGGAAGCCTTTGTACTCTAGCACCTGTGCAAATCTATGTCCTTTCACCTGGTTATTTAAGCCACTATGCAGAAATGGAATGTTTACATAAAGCTTGTCAGATACAATTGCTTCATTCTTCCTGCAGTCCCATTATTGCAAGTTGTAAGGCATTATCAAAGCATGAAGAAAACAAACATGCCTAATTTTTCTCCACAAATGAATACATGGCTACTTCAAAACAACATCAATTCTTCTTAATGTCACTACATATCAGATCTTCTCAAAACACCGGCTGATACAAAACTCTGGAAATCTGCCACAATGATTCTATTATGACATATATTTTTAAGGCAGAATGATGGCATGACCATAAACCCTACAATGAGTTCACTTCTTAGGCGAAGAATAAAGGTGAGTCCAACACCCAGTTCCAGTCCCACCTGGTCCGGAAGGTTTCATATTAAGGCACTCACATGTGGTCGCTTCTCAGCATCAGGTGAATGGTGAGCAGGGGTCCCGCGGGTCTGTCTTAGACATGCATGCTTGGGAAGGGACCTCTTTCTAGTTCTCACTCTCATATTTATGTTGTAAATGAATTCATCAACAGTATAGTAAGTCATCCAAGGAGCACAGAAAACATATAACCTGAATGTAAAGGTCATGTTAACCCAAATAAGTAAAAAGCTTCTCCTGCTTCCCCAACAGGGCCAGCCAATCTCTTCTTGAGCACATCACGAGAGAGCCACTAGAACCCAGGGCTAACTAAAGATCACAGATGTTCGGGTGGCTGTACCTAATTCCTTTCTTTTACAGATGACGAAACAGACCTAATAGGGTCAAATGATTCTGTCTGCATCCCTAGGGCTCACTGTTTCATGCAGCAGAATTTTATGCACAAATATATTTATTTAAAGTAAATGAGTAGCTCTCAATGAAAAAAAAAAGAGCTCAGGAAGGACAGAAACCAAATCAACTCTACAGATTTGAAAAGCAAGACTTGTGGGGAGACCCTTCTGGCTGCCCCTATGGAGTGACCTAATCACTTTCTTCCACACGTGACCCCTCTCAAGATTCAAACCCCAGGGGTACGAAGCCCCCGTGCTGGGCATGGCACCCAAAAGAGACCACACAGAATTACCTGGAAGGAAAGACAAGCGACAGTTACAGCTTAATGACAAAGAAGGCTGGCTCCACAGGCACAAAGCCCAGGTAGGAACTCTCACTGGACTGCTCACTACTAGCTGCGTGGTCCTGGGCAGGTCACCTAGCCTCTCCAGGCGTCAGCCTCCTCAGCTGCAGAAAGAGGGAGACCATATTACCTACTGAAATAACATATGGGAGGTGCTCAGAGCAAGACCTGGCACGTAAGAGAGTCTAATGAACATATGTCCTTGGACAAGCAAAATGATAATAATTGCTAACAACTGGCTATCTGGCAGAGTTGAACAAGACGTTTCACCTGTCTTTTACTGGAATTCTGCTTCCTCTCTCCAACCTGTACCATTTCAACTTGTCAGCCAATGTTTCCTGGCATCCTCCCCTTCTCAAGCCAAGCAGGCACAAATGTCACTTCCTTATTCTTCCCCTTTGGTTATATCAGCATTTTCATCATATGAAAACAGTACACATTTTCTTTCCTTCTCTCAGAGCAAATTTATGAAATACTCTTCCACGTTGCAGGAGTGCGGGTGGCATATGTGGGTGGGGGCTGACTTAGATTCAATACTTTCACATAAATAACCAGACAGACACTCTTCATTAAATTCAGAAATAAGAAACAGGGAGAGAAGAAGAAAAGATTTGGAGTGACTGTATCAAGAAATCCAGATATACATATAATTTTCAAATTGAAGACTACGGTCTATCGGTGGGTAGTTAAATCAATGCAGTCAAGTTTAACAAACATATTAATAAAATAGACTAACCTGCAATGGTAGAAAAGAAAACCAAGTACATTGCAAATAGAAACCACAAGCACTATCTCATGAAACTTTTGTTTCAGAGATACCAGTGTGCACAAGGTATCCACGCCCGTGTGTGTGTATGTGCACATATGCGTGCAACATATGTAGGAGGGGTACTTCTCAGAATCAATATAAACTGCATTTGATAAAGGCTGCTTTATGGCACCATCTGCACCTGTAAGCATGATCCACCATGAGGCTGGCTAGGTGAGAGGCTAAGGCAGTGCAGTAGAGCGGCGAGGCCATGAGTTTGGAGCCAAACCTCAGGAGAAATCCCAGCATCGCCATTTTGTAACCTGAGAGGTAGCAGGCAGATTACTTTAAATCTCCAGGCTGCATCTCACCTCAAAATTGGAGACAATGTTTAACTTTGTGTAAAAATTAGAGATAACTTATCAAGTGCTAAGCCTGTAATGAACAGTAATAGAAAAAGAGCCCTTATAACTGTCCTCACAGACTATAGCTCTGAAAGTGATCTATAGGGACAAAAAACTGAGACCTACAGAGATGTGCAGAGTTGCTAGTTGTACACAGAGCCAAGCCCACAAGCACCATCTCCTGGGCTCAGCTTTGTTCACAACATATCATCTGCAGGATGTAGTGTGAGTCAGTGGAAGGGAGATTATTCCCATGGTAACTATAACCTATCTGAGAATTAGAAGAGAATTTCCACTTGTGGGTGGTGATAAGAGTGAAACCTGATATAGAGGAAGAAGGGGCTTTGGAATGAGACCAATTTGAATTCACTTACTTGCCAACTCTCCTACTTATCAATTACATATTCTCTGATGAATCTTACTATTCTTACCTGTAAAATGGGTAGAGTATAACCTCTGTAGGACAGCTGTAAGGATTAAATGGGATAATTTGTGAAGAGCCCAACACTCTCTTAGGCCCTTTTGCAATTCAGAGATGATGCTAACATGGGCTCAAAATATCTATTCCCTGCCCCCTTCTGTCGGCAGGGGTCAGTAATGCATCCATTCACAGACGGGCACTGGCTCTGCTGATGTAGTGGAGTTGAACTGACCCAATTTAGATCCTGACTCCACCACTCACAGCCATGGATTTGGGGAAAGGTCTCTCTGTGCCTCACTTTCCTCATCTGTAAAATAAGGGATCACAATACATACCTCTTGAGGAGTTGCCATGAGTATAAGCAACATAATATACATAAGATGCTTAGCATTCCCAGTAGCAAGTGTAAGCATCATTGTCATGCATCCCCAGCGACTCAAGGATCGAAGCCTTCTCATTCGTTGACTTCTGGTCCACTCAGTCATTCCCTGGCCATGTTTGTCTATTGCTTAAACTGCACCACCTCTAGGATTTCTAATGAGGCATCCTACTCTGACTACAATCCTCTAATTTCTCCTCAAAGTGTGATCCATGGTCCAGAGAAGCTGGCATCACTTAGGAGCTTGTCAGAACTGCAGGATTTGAAGCCCCATCACACACGTGTTGCATCAGAATCTGAATTTTAGTAAAATCGCCAGGTAATTTGCATGCACATCATAGTTGGCAAGCGCTGGTATCTTGTTCCCATACTCTGCTATCCCTGCCACTCTGTTCCTTGCCCTCTGCCACCACCAGGTCAGTGACCAGCCTACATCCTCCCTCTCCATCAGCCCTTGCCTATCTTCATCCCACTGACATCATTCTTCCACTGTTAACACCTTCAGCCTATGTGTTCCTCATCCCTTCATCACACACACACAGGAACACGTCAGCCCTGGGTGAACCCACCTTGCCACCTGTTTCTCTGCTCACTGTGGTGGCTACCAAGCACAGGTGGAAAACTGGTCAACCCAGCAAGCCAATTCCACTTCCTGCCTCTGGGAAGACACCTTTGTCTCGTACTTCAACTAAGGAAACAGTAATTATTGTAATAGTATTGCTGACCATCCCACTGCAAAACTCCACAGCTGCCTGCCCCTGAAGCTGCATTGTCTTCCTCCTCTCCTGAAACGCAGGAGGTACAAGCCCACCCCTCAGCTAGACCCTGGATTACATGCCGCCCACCTTTACAGGAACCTTAAGTGACTGTGACTTCCCTTCCGTATTTAAATGTTAAATGTTAAAATATAGAGATATGGAGCTATGGAACTACACCCTGGATTCTACACACCTCTTGTGGCTCCCTGTAACTCTCTCCTTCCTCTGAACCTAACTTCTCAAATAAGCGTCTGCACCTGATGTCTTCATTTTCCTGCCTCACATTCACTCCTCTACTGTTCAAAATTGGATTCCACTCGCACAACTCCACTGAAACTGCTCCTGCTAGAGATCCCAATCACCTCTTTGTTGCTCAATCCAGTGGCCAGCTTTTAGCACCTGCTAAACAGACAGCACCCCGGCCTTGGGCACTGCTGAATGAGATCCCACAGCTGAACTAGATGTCCCCTTAGCATTGGCTCTGTCCTTCGCACTTGCAATCCTCTTTTTCAAGGTTTTCCATGCACCCCTCTGGTCATTTTCAGTTGCATATACATTCCCCACTCCCTGGCTCCATTTCATTCTCTCCCATGACTTCCATCAATCCCACATGACTCCCAAGATCATGCACAGCCCAGACCTCTACTGGATCACCAGATCTTTTTATCTAACTCCACTTGGATGTCTTTTCAACCCCTAAACTCAGCATGTCCTCTACTGAACTTACAATCTGTCTTCCAGAATGTGCTCTTCCTCTAAGAGTTTGAGCTCAGTCGTGAGCACGGCCACTCGGTTTCTCAAGCCAGAAATCCAGGCATTGTCACTCCCACCCCTGTCTCAGTCCTTCACCAAGTTCAGTAAGGCCTAACCATCTCTTAATTCCATTCACCTCTCTCCATCTCCACTGCAATGACTCTCTCGTAGGCCACCAACATCTTGCTCCTGTACCATTTGAATAGCCTCCTAACAAAATCCACTCCTGCCTCACCAAATCAACAGCCTATATAGGATTTTGAAGTGATCTTCTAAAAACCCAGCCATTATCATATCCCTTCTCTGCTTGAGCTCTTCGGTGGCTCTGCATGACTGCACCAGCCCTGCCTCCATTTGTGGCATCACCTCACTTCCTCTCCTCCTCATTCCCCTCCAGTCTAAACACACTGGGCTTCTGTTGTTTTGCCAGGAGGAGGGCTCCTGCCTCAGCCTCTGTTTCAAATGCTCTCCCTTCCCCACCCTTTCCTTACCTTCACATGGTTCATACCTACTCACCTTTAGATCCCAATCTAAAGGGCTTCCCAGAGAAATTCCACACTACAGCAGGCCTCCCTTTCATATGCTGTCACAGTATTGGCACATTTCCTTAGCAATGCAAAACCTAACAAAATTTTAACTATTGGTGGAAAAATGTATTTAACATCTACCAGCCCCACCATACTGGTACCTGGGAGCAGAGGCCACATCTGTCCTATTCAAAGCCCAGTGCCTGGCACACAGCACATGCTCAAGTATCTGTTGAATGAATAAATGCAACAAGTTTTATTGGACTCCCTCAGTCCCTTTTCAGCTCTGAAAAATCAGAATTTTAGAAGGTAAAAAGTTGCTACAGTCTGAATTTGATGACAAAAGTTCAGTTACATGTTTATTCCTCCTGCTTACCACGTAACTGACACATCCTTCCGACTCAATAGCCATATCCTATAAGGAAAGTACCTGAAAATCTGTTGTCTGCAGCTCGCTTCCACCCACTTCCAACAGACCTACTATCTAATTCTCACCTCACCTGCCAAAACAAAGAGAAATAGAACAAGGAGAGGACAGCCTAGTAGAGAAAATATCTAAAGGTGCCAAGTGCTGACATCCCTGCCTTGCCTACTGTGTTCAAAGAACTCTTTCACTGGCTCACTCATCACAGAAAGACAGGGTGTGGCACTAGTCCTCGGCAGTCCCACAGGCTGGGAATGTCTCTCTTAACACTGATACAGGGGAAGCAAAATCCACTCTGATGGTGACTTCAGATATCCTATGGCTTTTTATATCTTGATTTTTGCCCTTGATTGTGCCAACAGGGCAACAAACACACAAAACTAAACAATTTAGAAAAGGGGTCAAGGTACCAAC
>JAVSCE010010477.1:0-50105 GCA_032199065.1 Smutsia gigantea
AGATGCAGCTTCAGCCTCTTCGACATGGTCTCGCCCATCTCCGTCGCGCGCCCTCACCCCCGCGGCTGCGCGGTACGGCGTGCGCACCGGGATAAATATCTTGCCGGCGCGTTTCCACCGGAGCGACGCTGCTGGGCCGCGGCGCACTGGCGTCGGCAGCTTCTCTCTTGGGCTCCGCGCGGCGGGCAGCGAGGGGCCCTTTAAGAAGGCAACAAGTGGAGCTTCGGAGCGGGCGGGAGCCTCCTCGCGGTCCTGGCCGAGGCGGGTGCGCTCCGAGGGCCCCGGCGCCGCCCGCGCAGCCGCTCAGATCCAGCTCCCGCCGCCACTGCAGCCGGGGGCCTCCGAGCGCCTGCACAGCCCCGTCCCGTCCGCGGCTCCCCCGGGGAAGTGGGCGCTGCACGTGCCCCCAGGCAGCCTGGAGCGAGGAGCTCGCCGCCCGTCACGCTGTGTGCGGCCTGGACGCGCCGTCAGCGATCCGCGTTTTCTCCAGCCGAACGGGGGTGGGTGTCCACGCCACGGGGGCACAGGCCCCGGGAATAGCAGCAGTTCTGTGTTTGATATTAGGAAAAAAGTCTCTTGTAAGGAAAAGGATTTCTAAACAGCCCCAAACACTCCAAGGATACTGCCTCCCTCGGCAACCGCCTCTTCTGTTCACCACTGTTGGGAGGGGGTGTCTGGAGGAGGAGCCACGGGCCTTTTTTTTCTTCTTATGTTTTTTTTTGAATCCCTTTGTTTTGAATAAACGGATGTCTTTGGTAGCAAGAGCTCATGTGAAAGAATACTTATCTAAATATTTAATTGCCCGAAATATTTCTCCAATATTAATTGCCCGGGAACATAACATGTATAATAAAAAGACACAAGCAAATCTTATCAGTCTTTACTGGTTCTCTTTGTTCTTATTGCTTCTTTATTTGGGACCAAACGTAATGATTTCTCCTTGAGGAAAATAATTCCTTTTTTTCCCATTTATACATAAATTGAGCACTAGGTGATGACAAAATAGAGATTAAAAAGGTATTTTCTGCCCTCAGGATTCCAAGTCAGTGGATGAGAAAGGTAAGGATTGTAGCGTAGAGTGTTAGGAATTCTTTTCTGGAACGAAGCAAAGTATATATTAAGATAACACAAAAGGTTACGTGATAGAGAAAAGCAGTACCAAGCACAGAAAAGGACCAATCCTGCCTCTGGCCTGGCTTCCCCCTGCTGCCTGCCCTATTGTCTCCCCAGCTGCACAAGGCTGTACGTAGGAACACCCCCTGCAAGAGAGGATGACCTCGGGATATTCCAGTGTAGGAGAAAACTGAAAAAAAAAGTAGTGTACTCAGCATAGCTATCCTCAGAGTTCAAGAAAATAGAAGTGATATAACGGATGCCCGTTACAGAGGCATCCCTTGAGGGCCAGTTGACTTTTTGCTTCGTTCCCCTGCCCAGAGTCCATCTTTCTTCCGCCATCCTCAATTAAGGAAATTTGCTCACTGCTCCCAAAGTCTCATGACTTCACCATGTAGGAAGTTCAGTCCCCTAAATACTGATATTTGCCTTAGGAGTGTCCCTCTCCCACCTCAGGGACTTCATTAAAATAAACTATAGCAGGTGGTCCCGAAAGCTGGGCCAGGTGTGGCAGAAACATCCACGGCCTGTTCTGCCACGTTCAGCCTGCTGACCTTTGATCTTTCTCTACCCCTGGTGTGAGGTGAAGACAGTTTTTCTCATTCTTTTAAAAATATGATGGATACCTGTGGAAAACTTGGCAAATATACAAATCTGTCCTAAGGACAACCAAAATTTTCAAAAACTAAAAAATCCAAACCCTATTTAAGGAACTGGCACCTTTCCTTAAGTGCTGCTGACTGCAGCTACTATTTTGACAAATTTTTTAAAAGTTTATTTTGATATCATTAATCTACAATTAAATGTGCAATATTATGGTGATTACACTACCCCCTTCATCAGGTACCCCCCACCAACCCCATTACAGTCACTGTCCATCAGCATAGTATTTTGACAAATTTTTAAAAAATTATCTTTTGTGTGTTTTAATTTATAATTTGGCACACATTGATAGATATTGCCCATATAAAAATTCTCTGGGATCCTCAATAAATATTAAGAGTATAATGTGATTTTGAAACCAAAATTAGAGAACTGCTGCCTTCAGTTGTTCCACCCAGCATATTTCATTTCAGAGATACAGGATATTCAGTGCAGTCCAAGATGCAGATGAATACTGCAAAGAGCACCTACCTTATCTTGTATTTGCTGTTTCCTGTTGTCTTTTTTGCAAGTTCTCCCTGTGACAGCTCATGGATTTTGATGTCATTTGTATAATTTCTTGCTTTCTGGACTCAATTTATGTTGGAAAGTGAGATGAAAGAAAGGCTAGGTATCCATTCAAACATAAAAGGACAGTTTGGAGATCCTGACTCACATTTTGTGTCTAGTCATGGATACTCCACTAGATTTAAAACTTGTGCCAAAATTTAGAATGTAAGCTGGATGCTAGTGCTTATATGATAGTTGTAGAAACCAGAAATGTGATAGATTTTAACCAAGTTTGGGTTCTGTAGGCATTCCCAGGAAGAAGTGATGGTGGATTGGAGAACATCTTATTCTGCTCTTGTCCCTGTGGCAGCTCTCAGCACCCTTCAGTGTGGCTGAGGACACACCTGGTTGCTGAGGACAGGGTACTGCTGTCATAGGACTTCTGGTGGGGACCACCTAAATGGCTCCCATCAGTGGAGGGCATGGTTATTCTTGAAAGTTTCTGAGTCGAAAGGCAATTTCATACTCTTCCCATACACTCTCCTCACAGGGTCAAAATCTATCATGACTGCCTGAAATATCTACTTTGATTTCTAGATCCCTTTAGGGATCAGTTGGAGGATTTAACTTGTTCTAGATGAACACATAGATAAGAAGTCAAAAAGAAGCCCAGAAGTTGGTTAGATCACAGGAAAGGTTATGAGAGCAAAAGGCATCACAGAAGCAATGCAGGACTCATTCTGGGCACCACACTGAGAGCAACATGTTTTCAGAACAAACTCATCTTGAATGTCCAAAATAAATAGACACAAGGATTTACTCAGATTAGAAATTAGAGATACAGCAGGCAACTCACCTCTGGGGTTCAGCCATCTCTAAGAAAGTTTTGAGATTCACAGGCAGCCCCAACACCAAACTGTTTGCAAGGAGCTTGTCTTTTCTTTACCCTCTGAGCTGGGAACAACCATCTGGCCTGGGAACAAAACCTCAGTTGTTTCCAGACATGGCATAACTCTGAGAACAGTGTGAGGCGTAGCCTTGTCTCCAGCTCAGCCCATGATGGGACGGGTCATATGAAGAGACAGTCGTCACACTGAAGGAAGAATGGGTTTCACTTTTAACTCTGCATTTCCTCCTCCTTTCTTCAGACCAGGCATAGCTGTCAGGGTGGCAGAGGTAATGTGGCACACTGCAGAGCAGAGGCAGCACTCAGGGCAGACTTATTCATGAACATCGGAGGCATATCATGAAACAACATATTTGGGGTGGGGGGATAGTTTGCTGGTAATGAGACAGTAGAATATGAATAATTACTTCTCATGTAACCTTATTCATAAGCTAGGGGGATCTGTCCTACTTGGTACACAGAACAGTTGCAGAGGTAAGATCTTTCCAGAAAAAAAATACAATATTTTTCTGTAATGAGTATAATAAGTTATCTTCTCTTCTAAGATGGGTGCTCCATCTCCAGTTAGCTAATTATTTCCTTAGCTCTTCTCCATGCAAAGAAATAGGTCTGTCCTGATGCAAGATGGACTTCATTTGGGACAGCTCCCCGATTCCTAAAGAGTTAGTTAGCTAGTTAACTCCCTGACTTCCTAAGCAGACAATGGCATTGAAAGAACCCCTTCCCACTCTACATTCCATTTATACGAACTGTCCAGATTAGGCTAATCTACAAAGACAAAACATAGAGTACTGGTTAACTGGAATAAATGGGAGTGGGGATTGGAAAGTGATGGTTAGGGGGTACAGGGGTTCTTTTTGTGATGACAAAAATGTTCCAAAATTGATAGTGGTGATAGTTGCACAACTCTCTGATACACTAAAAACCATGGAACCATATTCTTTCTTTATTTTTTATTTTGGTATCCTTAATCTACAATAACATGTGCAATATTATGGTTATTAAACTACTCCCTTCATCAGGTACCCCCACCAACCCCATTACACTCACTGTCCATCAGCGTAGTGAGATGCTATAGAATCACTACTTGTCTTCTCTGAGTTGCACAGCCCTCACCCCCCAACATTACGTCTGCTAGTCGTAATGCCCCTTTTTCCCCCTTGTCCCTCCCTTCCCACCCATCCTCCTCAGTTCCTTTCCCTTTGATAACTATTAGTCCATTCTTGGGTTCTGTGAGTCTGCTGCTGTTTTGTTCCTTCAGTTTTTTTCTTTGTTCATATACTCCACATATGAGTGAAATCATTTGCTACTTGTCTTTTTCGGCTTGGCTTATTTCACTGAGCATAATACCCTCTAGCTCCATCCATGTTGTTGCAAATGGTAGGATTTGTTTTTCTCCTATGGCTGAATAATATTCCATTGTGTATATGTACCACCTCTTCTTTATCCATTCATCTACTGATGGACACTTAGGTTGCTTCATTTCTGGGCTATTGTAAATAGTGCTGCGATAAACATAGGGGTGCATATGTCTTTTTCAAATTGGGCTGCTGCATTCTTAGGGTAAATTCCTAAGAGTGGAATTCCTGGGTCAAATGGTATTTCTATATTGAGTCTTTTGAGGAACCTCCATACTGCTTTCAACAATGGTTGAACTAATTTACATTCCCACCAGCACTGTAGGAGGGTTCCCTTTTCTCCACATCCTCGCCAACATTTGTTGTTGTTTGTGTTTTGGATGTTGGCCATCCTCACTGGTGTGATATCTCATTGTGGTTTTAATCTGCATTTCTCTGATGATTAGCGATGTGGAGCATCTTTTCATGTGCCTGTTGGCCATCTGAATTTCTTCTTTGGAGAAGTGTCTATTCATGCCCATTTCTTAACTGGATTATTTGCTTTTTGTTTGTTGAGATGTGTAAGTTCTTTATATATTTCGGATGTCAACCCCTTATCGGATATGTCATTTATGAATATATTCCCCCATACTGTAGGATGTCTTTTTGTTCTACTGATGGTGTGCTTTGCTGTACAGAAGCTTTTCAGCTTGATATAGTCCCACTTGTTCATTTTTGCTTTTGTTTCCCTTGCCCGGGGAAATATGTTCATGAAGAAGTCACTCATGTTTATGTCCAAGAGATTTTTGCCTATGTTTTTTTCTAAGAGTTTTATGGTTTCATGACTTACATTCAGGTCTATGATCCATTTTGAGTTTACTTTTGTGTATGGGGTTAGACAATAGTCCAGTTTCATTCTCTTACATGTAGCTGTCCAGTTTTTCCAACACCAGCTGCTGAAGAGGCTGTCATCTCCCCATTGTATATCCAAGGCTCCTTTATCAAATATTAATTGACTGTATATGTTTGGGTTAATGTTTGGATTTTCTATTCTGTTCCACTGGTCTGTGGGTCTGTTTTTGTACCAATACCAAATTGTCTTGATTACTGTGGCTTTGTAGTAGAGCTTGAACTCAGGGAGTGTAATTCCTCCTGTTTTATTCCTCCTTCTCAGGATTGCTCTGGCTATTCGGGGTCTTTTGTGGTTCCATATGAATTTTAGAATTATTTGTTCCAATTCATTGAAGAAAGCTGTTGGTATTTTGATAGGGATTGCATTGAATCTGTAGATTGCTTTAGGTAGTATAGCCATTTTGACAATATTTATTCTTCCTAGCCAAGAGCATGGGATGAATTTCCATTTGTTAGTGTCCTCTTTAATTTCTCTTAGGAGTGTTTTGTAGTTTTCAGGGTATAGGTCTTTCACTTCCTTTGTTAGGTTTATTCCTAGGTATTTTATTATTTTTGATGCAATTGTGAATGGAATTGTTTTCCTGATTTCTCTTTCTGTTAACTCATCATTAGTGTATAGGAAAGCAACAGATTTCTGTGTGATAATTTTGTATAATGCCACTTTGGTGAATTTAGATATTACTTCTAGTAGTTTTGGAGTGGAGTCTTTAGGGTTTTTTATGTACAGTATCATGCCATCTGCAAATAGCGACAATTTGACTTCGTCTTTACCAAAATGGGTGCCTTGCATTTCTTTGTTTTGTCTGATTGCCATGGCTAGGACCTCCAGTACTATGTTGAATAACAGTGGAGAGAGTGGGCATCCCTCTCTTGTTCCCAATCTTAGATGAAAAGCTTTCAGCTTCTCACTGTTAAGTATGATGTTAGCTGTGGGCTTGTCATATATGGCCTTTATGATGTTGAGGTACTTGCCGTCTATACTCATTTTGTTGAGAGTTTTTATCATGAATGGTTGTTGAATTTTATCAAATCCTTTTTCAGCATCTATGGAGATGATCATGTGGTTTTTGTTCTTCTTTTCATTGATGTGGTGGATGATGTTGATGGATTTTCGAATGTTGTACCATCCTTGCATCCCTGAGATGAATCCCACTTGATCATGGAAACCATATTCTTTAAATGAGTGCATTATAAAGTATGTGAATTATATCACAATGAAGCTGTTACACGCACATACACATGTGGAGAGACAGATACCAATACATAGATCACAGAGTGCAGTGAAAACTTTCCCATGGTATAGATAGAATAAATCACTGTTCTAACTTGCATTAGGTGAGGTAGAGGCACTCAAGACACTGGGTTACATGTTGTGACGGAAATTTATTATGATTATTGGCCAATCAATTATTGAGTATTGGAGGCTTTGGGAGTGAGCATTGCATGACATCATTTAAGTGTACACTGAAATGGTTCCCATGAAACATAGTATAGTAACCAGAGGAAGAGAGAAAAGGATAAAGAGAAAAAGGCAGAGATGGCATAATACCAGTGCAGGCCCCTCCTCAGAATTTTCCAAGTTTCACTCCTTTGACTAGATTGGTGAAGAGTGTCAGTGCCATCTCTGTGGGCTGCTCCAAGCCCTGACAAGACATACAAGGGCCCTTTCTCAGTTTGTATCTTTTAAACACGTGCCCCCTGCAGATGCCCTAGAAGCTCCAGGACTTGTACCTCGGTGGTTTTCCTTGGGTCCCATGGCTGGACCCAAACTCTAGCAGAGTGTCTTAAGAGTGATTAGGCCACAAGAATGGGGCTGATACACTGACTTGGGATGATTCAGATTGTTTGTGTAAATAGTGGTCGCTCAAAACACTATTCGCCCTGGGCCTTACACACACTGAGGGAATACCTTCTCCGACCTCAGAAAAAATATTAGTGGAGAAGGAAGAATACCATGTGACTGTCTCACTCAATATTTAGGGCCAATTGACCTTGAACAAGGGTGTCAAGGGTACACAAGAATACAAAATTTCTCTACAAGGAATGGTGATGGGAAAACTGGTTATTCACTGGCTGTCCATATGCAAAAGACTGAAGTTGGGCCATTACCTTATACCATACAAAAGTCAATGCAAAATTGATTAAAGGCTTAAACATAAGACCCCAACGTATAAAACTCCTAAGATGAAACATAGGGTAAAACTTTCATGGCATTGATCTTGGCAATGATTTCAGAAATATGACACCAAAAGCATGGGTGACAAAAACAAAAATACAGAAGCAGGACTACATTGAACTAAAAATTTTCCTCACAGCAAAGGAAACATTCCCCAGAGTGAAAAGGTAACTTATGAAATGGAAGAAAATATTTGCAAACCATGTATGTGATAAGGAGTTAATCTTCAAACTATATAAGAACTCTTACAACTCATTTATAAAAAAACTAATAATCTGATTAAAAATGGCCTAAATGGAATGAAGTAGTCAAATTCATGGAATAAAGATGTGGGGTGATGGTTACCAGGGACTGGGGAAAGAGGAAAATAGAAGATACTAAGTAACATACATAGAATTTCAATCAAGCAAAATGAATAGGCTCTAGAGGTCTGCTGTACCACACTGTACCTATAGTCCACAGTTAATATATTGTACCCTTAAAAATTTGTCAAGAGGCAAAGATTAAGATAAGGAGATGGTACTGAAAGCAGCCATGGAGAAAAAAAATTACTTCTAAGAAAAACTCCATCAGGCTATCAGCTGACTTCTCAGCAGAAATTTTACAGGCCAGAAGGGACTGGCCTGAAATGTTTAATGTATTGAAACAGAAGGACATACAACCTAGAACAATCTACTTGGTAAGATTATCATTCAAATTTGAATGAGAGATTAAAAATTTCTCAGATAAATGAAGACTGAAGGAATTCATCACCACTATACCAGCATTACAGGATATGTAAAATGGACTTCTGTATTTCTTAAGCCCAAATAGTTTTCACCAGTGAAACTAAACCTACAGTAAAGGTAGAAGACCAATTACTTACCAAGCAAGTATGAAATTAAAGCAAAACAAAACAAAAGTAGTAAAATCAACTATACACATACAAAAAATGCAGATTATGGCCTCTAATACATAAAAGTGGAGGAGGAAGAAGAGTAAAAAACAAATACTTTTAGATGGTGTTTGAAATAGAGCAATTGTCAACTTAATATGTACTGTTATATAGTTAGGAAACTATCCTTGACCCTCATGGTAACCATAAACCTAAAGCCTGTAACAGATACACAAAAATTAAAAAGGAGAAATCCAGTCACAACACTAAAGAAAAACAGCAAATAACAAGAGAAGAGCATGGGAGAGGAAGAAAGGAATAGAGAGGAGCTATAAAAACAACCAGAAAACATTTGATAAAATGGCAGTACATATGTACAATAAATAAAAAGTACATATGTATCAATAAATAATTTACATGTAAATGGCTGATTGCAAAAATCAAAGAAAAAGAGTGGTAGAGTGGATAAAGAAACAAGACCCATCTATATGCTACCTACAAGTGACTCATTTTAGACCCCAAAATATGCACAGACTAAAAATGAAGTGAGGGAAAAAGATATTCCATGCAAATAATAGAGAGAAATGCTGGCCCCATCCCTGCCTCTGACCCGCAGATTGAGGAGGCGACACGATGAGATATCGAAGAACTGAAAGGACCAGCCAGGGGACTCAAGGCGTAACAGCTCAAGAGTAGTGCTGAGAGGGCACCCTTCGTATTTATTGAGCAAATACAAGTTAACAACAATAGAATTCTGATTGGGGGACTTAATAGACAACCATTAAATAACTCTAAACTTAATCCTCGGCAGTCTCCAGTCTCCTGGGGCACGACATCTTACATGGAATTGAAACAATAGCAAGGGCACTTAGGTCCTAGAAACTGTTTTGGTCTTGTTTGTGCTGTCCTTGATCACTTATCAACTTTCTGGAGCTTAACGTACAAGTTCCAATACAGTGAGCAAGCTCCCACACGGGGAACAATGCAAGGACAGTCATGTCACAGAAACTGATCCAGTTTCTATAATCAACCAAGTCAATTATGATTATTCATTTGATTTTTATACTTGAATTATAAGTGAATCCCACAGAGAAAAAAGCAGGTATAGCAGTACTTTTACCAGAAAAAATAGATTTCAAAAAAAGAAAGTAACAAGAGACAAAGAATGACATTACATAATGATAAACGGGTCAGTAAAACAAAAGGATATAACCATTATCCAGTATAGGAGTACCTAATATGTGAAACAAATACTAAAACTAAAGGAACAAAAGGACTGGAATACATTCATATTATGGGACACTAACATGCCACCTGTATCAATGGACAGATCAGCCAGACATGAAATAAAAAAGGAAACAGAGGCACAAACAACACATTAGATCAGATTGACTTAACAGATATATATCTACAGAACATTCTAACCAAAAGAAGCAAGATACACATTTTTTTCAAGTCTACATGGAATGTTCTTCAGAATAGATAACATACTAAGCCACAAGAACAGCCTCAATATATTCAAAAAGAATAAAATTGTATCAAGCAACTTCTTAGACCAAGATGGTATGAAACTAAAATAAATAATACAAAGAAAGCAAAAAAATCCCACAGACACATGGATGCTAAACAACATGCATCTAAATAACCAATGGAACAATGAACAAATCAAAACAGAAATCAAGCACTACATGGAGACAAATGAAAACAAAAATGCAACAGTCCAAAATCTGTGGAACACCACAAAAGTGGTTCTTGGATGGAAGTACATAGCAATATAGGCCTACCTCAAGAAATAAGAACAATCTCAAATAAACAGTCTGAACTCACAATTAAAGAAACTAGAAAAATAAGAAAAAATGAACCCAAAGTTAGTAGAAAGGGGGACATAATAAAGATCAGGTCAGAAATAAATAATATAGAGAAGAATAAAACAATGGAAAAAAGCAATGAAACCAAGAGCTGGTTCTTTGAGAAGATAAACAAAATAGATGAACTAACCAGACTTATCAAGAAAAAAAGAGAGAGGACACAAATTAACAAAATCACTCCATAGATGATGAAAAAGCATTAGACAAAATCCAACATCCATTCATGATAAAAACTCTCAACAAAATGGGTATAGAGGGCAAGTAATTCAACATAATAAAGGCCATATATGACAAACCCACAGCCAACATTATACTTAATAGAGAGAAGCTGAAAGCTTTTCCTTTAAGATTGGGAACATGACAAGGATGCCCACTCTCCCCACTTTTATTCAACATAGTTCTGGAGGTCCTAGCCACAGCAATCAGACAACACAAAGAAATAAAAGGCATCCAGATTGGTAAGGAAGAAGGCAAACTGTCACTGTTTGCAGTTGACATGATATTGTACATAAAAAACCCTAAAGACTCCACTCCAAATCTATGAGATCTAATATCTGAATTTAACAAAGTTGCAGGATACAAAATAAATACACAGATATCTGTTGCATTCCTATACACTAACGATGAGCTTGCAGAAAAAGAAATCAGGTAAACAATTCCATTCACAATGGCATCAAAAAGAATAAAATACCTAGGAAAAAACCTAACCAAGGAAGTGAAAGACCTACACTTTGAAAACTACAAGACTCTCTTAAGAGAAATTAAAGAGGACACTAATAAATGGAAATTCATCCCATGCTCTTGGCTAGAAGGAATTAATATTGTCAAAATGGCCATCCTGCCTAAAGGAATCTACAGATTCAATACAATTCCTATCAAAATACCTACAGCATTCTTCAATGAACTAGAGCAAATATTTCTAAAATTCGTATGGAACCACAAAAGACCCCGAATAACCAAAGCAATCCTGACAAGGAAGAATAAAGTATGGGGAATTATGCTTTCTGACTTCAGGCTCTACTACAAAGCCACAATAATCAAGGCAATTTGGTACTGGCACAAGAACAGACCCATATACCAGAGGAACAGAATAGAGAGCCCAGATATAAACCCAAGCATATATGGTCAATTCATATACAATAAAGGAGCCATGGATATACAATGGGGAAATGACAGCCTCTTCAATAGCTGGTGTTGGCAAAACTGGACAGCTATATGTAAGAGAATTAAAATGGGTTATTGTCTAAACCCATACACAAAAGTAAACTCAAAATGGATTAAAGACCTGAATGTAAGTCATGAAACCATAAAACTCTTAGAAAAGAATATAGGCAAAAACCTCTTGAACATAACATGAGCAACTTCTTCACGAACATATCTCTCTAGGCAAGGGAAACAAAAGGAAAAATGAACAAATGGGACTATATCAAACTAATAAGCTTCTGTGCAGGAAAGGATACCATCAGTAGAACAAAAAGACATCCTACAGTATGGGAGAATATATTCATAAATGACATATCTGATAAAAGGTTGACATCCAAATTATATAAAGAGCTCACACACCTCAACAAACAAAAAGCAAATAAGCCAATTAAAAACTGGGCAGAGGAGTGGAACAGACACTTCTCCAAAGAAGAAATTCAGATGGCCAACAGGCACATGAAAAGATGCTCCACATCACTAGTCATCAGAGAAATGCAAATTAAAACCACAATGCGATATCACCTCACACCAGTTAGGGTGGCTAATATCCAAAAGACAAACACGACAAATGCTGGTGAGGATGTGGAGAAAGGGGAACCCTCCTACACTGCTGGTGGGAATGTAAATTAGTTCAACCATTGTGGAAAGCAGTATGGAGGTTCCTCAAAAAACTCAAAATAGAAATACCATTTGACCCAGGAATTCCACTCCTAGGAATTTCCTCTAAGAATGCAGCAGCCCAATTTGAAAAAGACATATGCACCCCTATGTTCATTGCAGCTCTATTTATAATACCCAAGAAATGGAAGCAACCTAAGTGTCCATCATTAGAAGAATGAATAAAGAAGAGGTGGTACATATACACAATGGAATATTATTCAGCCATAAGAAGAGAACAAATCCTACCATTTGCAACAACATGGACGGAACTAGAGGGTATTATGCTCAGTGAAATAAGCCAGGTGGAGAAAGACAAGTATCCAACGATTTCAGTCATCTGTGGAGTATTAAGAACAAAGAATAAACTGAAGGAAGAAAACAGCAGCAGACTC
Organism: Smutsia gigantea; assembly: GCA_032199065.1. NCBI lineage: Eukaryota > Metazoa > Chordata > Mammalia > Pholidota > Manidae > Smutsia > Smutsia gigantea. The sequence continues at coordinate 12,595 of JAVSCE010010477.1, forward strand.
ACAGAACCCAAGAATGGACTAACAGTTACCACAGGGAAAGGGACTGGGGAAGATGGGTGGGAAGGTAGGGGTAAGGGGAAAAAGGGCTATTACACTTAGCACACATAATATAGCGGGTGTGGGTGTGGGGTGCAGGCATACAGGGAAGGCAGTATAACACAAAGAAGAGAAGTGGTGATTCTATAGCATCTTACTATGCTGATGGACAGTGACTGCAATTGGGTATGTGGTGGGGACTTGATAATAGGGGGAGTCTAGTAACCATAATGTTGCACATGTAATTGTATATTAATAATGGCAAAAAAATAAACAAAATCAAAAAGAAAAAGTGAATATCCACAATGAATACCAAAGAAATACAAAGAATTAGAGAATTCTATGAAAAATTATATGCCTATAAGTTAGACAACATAGAAGAATTGGACAATTCCTAGGAAAATACAACCCTCCAAGACTGATCCAGGAAGAAACAGAAAACCTGAACAGAAAAATTACCAGTAATGAAATTGAATTGGCAATAAAAAAAAAACTCTCAACAAACAAAAATCCAGGAACAGATGGCTTCACCACTGAATTTTATCAAACGTTTAGTGAAGACCTAATGCCCATCCTCTTTAAAGTTTTCCAAAAAGTAGAAGAGGAGCGAATACTTCCAAACTCATTTAATGAGGCCAGCCAGAATCACTCTAATACCAAAACCAAACAAAGACACTACAAAAAAAGAAATTACAGACCAGTATTCCTGATGATCATAAATGCAAAAAATTCTCAACAAAATATTAGCAAACTGATTCCAAAAATACATCAAAAGGATCATACATCATGACTATGGGGTAAATGGAAGTTTTTACCCAGAGTTTCCAGAATCTCCTACCTGGCCTTAGTCTATTTACATAGCCAGTGGATGTTTACCATGGCAGAGCTTCTGGTCGATCTGTGGTAGGGGGTGGAAAAGAGACAGCCTTTCTCTCCTCCCCTCTGTTCCTGGTAAATAACTGGTCTTGTGTTTGCCAGTCACCATGCACCCACCAATTGGGCAGGGGAAGGTAGTACATGCCACAGTGGGAGGGCATGGACGGTGTGGGGTCTGGCAAATGAGCGCATATGAGATGTGAGAAATAAAATCCTTTAACCCAACCTGCCCTTCCCCTTGTCCTTCTCACGTTTCACCAGATTATACGGAATTTACCCTGGGATGGGACTCCTCTCACTCCTGGAGCTACAGTGATCAGGTGGGGTTTATTCCAGGGATGCAATGATGGCATATTTATCAATCAATCAATATCATACACTACATTAACAAAAGGAAAGGTAAAAACCACCTGATCATCTCAAAAGATGCTGAAAAACATTTGACAAAATTCAACATCCTTCATGATAAAACCTTTCAACACAATGGGTATAGATGGTATGTACCTCAACATAATAAATGTCATATACAACAAGCCCACAGCAAACATGCTGAATGCCAAAAAGGTGAAAAACTTTTCCTCTAAGATCAGGAACTAGACAAGTACGTCTACTCACACCACTTTTATTCAACATAGTACTGGAGGTCCCAGCCATGGCAATCAGACAACACAAAGAGAAAAGGCATCCAGATTGGTAATGAAGAAGTTAAACTGTCACTATTTGCAGATGACATGATACTATAAACAGAAAACACTAAAGATTCCACCAAAAACTGTTAGAACTAGTAACTGGATAAAGCAAAGTTGCTGGATAAGAAATACAGAGAAATCTGCTGCATTCCTTACACTAACAATGAACTAACAGAAAGAGAAATCAGAAAACAACTTCATTTACAATTGCTTCAAAAAGAATAAAACACCTGGGAATAAACCTAACCAAGGAGCTGAAGACATATACTCTGAAAACTATAGACACTCATAAGAGAAATTTAAGACACAAATAAATGGAAACCTATCCCATGTTCATGAATAGGAAGAATTAATATTGTCAAAATGGCTATCCTGCTGAAAGCAATTTACAGATTCAATGCAACCCTTTTCAAAATTCAAATGGTATTTTTTAAATGAACTAAATCAAATCATCCTAACATTGATAAGGAACCAAAAAAGACCCCAAACAGCCAAAGCAATCCTGAGGGAAAAAGAACAAAGCTGGGGGTATTACACCCCGGACTTCAAATTATAGTGCAAAGTTACAATAATAAAAATGATATGGTACTGGCACAAGAACAGACCAACAGATCAATGGAACAGAATAGAGAGCCCCTATATAAACCCACACATATATAGTCAATTAATATATAATAAAGGACCCATGAATATACAGTGGGGAAAAGACAGTTTCCTCAATAACTCATGTTGGCGAAACTGGACATGAAAGACAATGAAACTGGATCACTGTCCAACTCCATACACAAAAGTAAACTCAAAATGGATCAAATAACTGAATGTAAGACATGAAACCATAAAACTCTTAAAGGAAAGCATAGGCAAAAATCACTTGAATATAAGCATGAACAGTTTTTCCTGTATACATGTCCCTGGGCAAGGGAAACAATAAAAAAATGAACAAGCAGGATTACATCAAACTAAAAAGCTTCTGTATGGAACAGGATTAAAGATGGCAGCATGAGCTTTTACAACTGGAAGATGGAGGCGTGAGTAGGGCTGTGAAAATATCCTCCCAAAACCATATATATTTTGAAAATACAGCAAATACAACTTTCCTAAAAGAGAGACCAGAAGATACAGTACAACAGCCAGGCTACATCTACATCTGTGAGAACTCAACATCTCACGAAAAGGGTGAGATACAAAGCTGTGACCTGGGGGGACCCGTGCACCCCAACCACAGCTCACCAGCAGGAGGAAAAGAATCAGAGTGGAGACGGGGTGGAAGCACAGGACTGCTAAATAACCAGCCCTAGTAATCTGCACTGGGAGCACAGACACATATCACATGGTGTACTGGATATTAGAGAAACTGAAAAGTAAAATCCGAGAAGGAGACTGTGCGTGGGTCCCCACAGCTGGCTCCCCTGGGACAAAAGAAAAGCTGGTGCTTTAAAAGTCTTAAAGGGACAAGGGTTTAGCAGGTGGACAAAATCGTCCTGGCACACTCAGACCAGCAGGCTGGGAACTTTAAGGGACTTCAGACTCCCTAACCTCATGGGTGGCAACCCAGAACCGAAGCCCCTCACAGTGATAAGCAGCCTGCCATTCATTCGCCCTGCCAGCACTGCAAGCAAGCCAGCTGACCCGCCATTGCTGCAGAGCAACTGGGGAGCTGTCCCACCCACAGCAACCACACAGAGGCTTCTCCCAGAGCACAGCTAACTGGGCCAGATCCAGAGGCTGTCACCTGTGTGCAGCTGCCCGGCACGGGCAGCAGGGAGATGGCACAGAGCCTGGAAGGCACAAAGGGGCTTTATTCTCATGGAGAACACGCACTTGCTCACCTGCAAATCCCACCAGTGCCCTAGGCCATTCCGAGGGCCACCCCGCCCATGACAGCTCAGTGGATTAATCCAGAGACTGCTCCCTGTGTGAGGTTAACCGGCACAAGCAGCAGAGAATGGCAAGGTGACCAGCAATCAGGAAGGAACATTGTTTTCCCAGCTGACACACGCATCACTTGCTGGCAATGATTTCTATCATCATGAAAGGCAGAAGAACCTGGTCCACTCCAAAGTCACTCAAACTCCAGAGAGAGGGCCTGGTGAGACTGATATAACCAATCTCCCCAAAAAAGAATTCAAAATAAAAGTCATAAACGTGCTGATGGGGTTGCAGAGAAATATGCAAAAGCTAAGGGGTGAATTCCATAGGGAGATAACAGAAATGAAACAAAAAATGGATGGATACAACAGTACAATGGATGAGGTGCAAGAGACTATTAATGGAATAGAAATTAGAGAACAGGAACACAGAGGAGCTGAGGCAGAAAGAGATAAAAGGATCTCTGGTAATGAAAGAATATTAAGAGAACTGTGTGACCAATCCAAACAGAACAATATTTGCATAATATTGGTACCAGAAGAAGAAGAGAGAGAAAAAGGGATAGAAAGTGTCTTTGAAGAAATGATTGCTGAAAACTTCCCCCAGCTGGGGAAGGAAATAGTCTCTTAGACCATGGAAGCCCACAAATCTCCCAACACAACAGACCCAAGAAGGACAACACCAAGACATATAATAATTAAAATGGCAAAGATCAAAGATAAGGACAGGGTATTAAATGCAGCCAGAGAGAGAGAAAAGATCAACTATAAAGGAAAACCCATCAGGCTATCATCACACTTCTCACAGAAACCTTACAGGCCAGAAGAGAGTGGCATGATATATTTAATGCAATGAAACAGAAGAACAGAAGGGCCTTGAACCTAGAATACTGTATCCAGCGAGATTATCACTCAAATTTGAAGGAGGGATTAAACAATTACTAGATAAGAAAAGGTTGAGGGAATTTCCCTCCCACAAACCACCTCTACAGTTTATTTTAAAGGGAGTGCTCATGATGGAAGTACTCCAAAGGCTAAATAGATGTCACCAGAGAAAATAAAATCACACCAAAGAAAGCACACCAATCAAATACAAACTAAAGGCAAAAAATAAAATCAGCTATCCACAAAAGCAGTCAAGGGAAACACAAGAATACAGAATAAAACACCTAAAATAAAAAGAAAGGAGGAAGAATAAGAAGGGAGAGAAACAAAGAATCATCAGATTGTGTTTATAATAACTTAATAAGTGAGTTAAAGTTAGATGGCTAGAGAGTAAAGAAGATACCCTTGAACCTTTGGTAATCACGAATCCAAAGCCTGCAATGGCAATAAGTACATATCTATCAATAATCACCATAAATGTAAATGCACAGAATACACCAATCAAAAGACACAGAGTCACTGAATGGATAAAAAAACAAGACCCATCTATATGCTGCCTAAAGGAGACTCACCTCAAACCCAAAGACATATACAGACTAAAAGTTAAGGGATGGAAAAAGATATTTCATGCAAACAATAGGGAGAAAAAACCAGGTGTTGCAGTACTTGTATCAGACAAAATAGACTTCAAAACGAAGAAAGTATCAAGGGATAAAGAAGGACATTACATAATGATAAAGGGGGCAGTCCAACAAGAGGATATAACCATTATAAATATCTATGCACCTAACACAGGAGCACCAACTTATGTGAGACAAATACTAACAGACTAAAGGAAGAAACAGAGTGCAATGCATTCATTTTAGGAGACTTCAACACACCACTCAGTCCAAAGGACAGATCAACCAGACCAAAAATAAGTAAGGACACAGAAGCACTGAAAAACACACTAGAACGGATGGACCTAACAGACATCTACAGAACTCTACACCCAAAAGCAGCAGGATACACATTCTTCTCAAGAGCACATGGAACATTCTCTAGAATAGACCACAAACTAGGCCAAAAAAAGAACCTCAGTAAATTAAAAAAGATTGAAATTCTACCAAGCAACTTCTCAGATCACAAAGGTATAAAACTAGATATATATTGTACAAAGAAAACAAAAAGGCTCACAAACACATGGAGGTTTCACAGCATGCTCCTAAATAATCAATGGATCAATGACAAAATTAAAACAGAGATCAAGCAATATATGGAGACAAATGAAAACAACAGCACAATGGCCCAATTTCTGTGAGACACAGTGAAGGCAGTTCTTAGAGGAAATAGCAATTCAGACCTATATAAAGAAGGAAGAACAATCCCAAGTGAATAGTCTAAAGTCACAGTTATTGAAACTGGAAAAAGAAGAACAAATGAGGCTCAAAGTCACCAGAAGGAGGGACATAATAAAGATCAGAGAAGAAATAAATAAAATTGAGAAGAAAAAAACAATAGAAAAAAATCAATGAATCCAAGAGCTGGTTCTTTGAGAAAATAAACAAAATAGATAAACCCCTAGCCAGAATTATTAAGAGAAAAAGAGAATCTACACACATAAACAGAATCAGAAATGAGAAAGGAAAAATCAAGACGGACACCACAGGCATACATAAAATTATTAGAGAATATTATGAAAATCTATATGCTAACAAACTGGACAACCTAGAAGAAATGGACAACTTTCAGAAAAATACAACCTACAAAGACTGACCAAGAAAGAAACAGAAAATGTAAACAGACCAATTACTAGCAGTGAAATTGAACTGGTCATCAAAAAACTACCCAAGAACAAAACTCCCAGACCAGATAGATTCACCACTAAATTTTATCAGACATTTAGAGAAGGCATAGAACAATAGCCCATTATCCATAAAGTTTTCCAGAAACTAGAAGAGGAGAGAATACTTCCAAACTTATTCTATGAGGCCAGCATCACTGTAATACCAAAACCAGGTAAAAATCCGACAAAAAAAGAAAATTACAGACCAATATCCCTGATTAACTTAGATGTAAAAATACTCAACAAAATATTAGCACACTGAGTTCAAGAATACATCAAGAGGATCATACACCATGATCAAGTGGGATTCATCTCAGGGATGAAAGAATGGTACAACATTCGAAAATCCATCAACATCATCCACCACATCAACAAAAAGAAGAACAAAAACCACATGATCATCTCCATAGATGCTGAAAAAAGCATTTGGCAAAATTCAACATCCATTCATGATAAAAACTCTCAACAAAATGGATATAGAGGGCAAGTACCTCAACATAATAAAGGCCACATATGACAAACCCACAGCCAACATCATACTTAATAGTGAGAAGCTGAAAGCTTTTCACCTAAGATCGGGAACAAGACAGGAATACCCACTATTCCCACTTTTATTCAACATAGTTCTGGAGGTCCTAGCCATGGCAATCAGAAAATACAAAGAAATTGGAAAACAATTCCATTCACAATTGCATCAAAAATAATAAAATACCTAGGAATAAACCTAACCAAGGAAGTGAAAGACCTATACTCTGAAACATGCAAGACACTCTTAAGAGAAGTTAAAGAGGATACTAACAAATGGAACGTCATCCCATGCTGTTGGGAAGGAAAAATTAATATTGCCAAAATGGCCATCCTGCTTAAAGCAATCTGCAGATTCAGTGCAATCCCTATCAAAATACCCACAGCATTCTTCAACAAACTGGAACAAATAGTTCTAAAATTCATATGGAACCACAAGAGACCCAGAATAGCTAAAGCTATCCTGAGAAAGAAGAATAAAGTCAGGGGGATCTCACTTCCCAACTTCAAACTCTACTACAAAGCCTCACCAAACAAGACAGTTTGGTACTGTAACAAGAACAGACCCACAGACCAGTGGAACATAATAGGGTCCAGATATTAACCCAAGCATATATGGTCAGGTAATGTACAATAAAGGAGCCATGGACATACAATGGAGAAATGACAACCTCTTCAAAAGCTGGTGTTGGCAAAACTGGACAGCTACATGTAAGAGAATGAAACTGGACTACTGTCTCACCCTATACACAAAAGTAAACTCAAAATGGATCAAAGACCTGAATTTAAGACATGAACCTATAAAGCTCTTAGAAAAATAACAGGCAAAAATCTTCAGGACATAAACATGAGCGACTTCTTCATGAAGATATCTTCACAGGCAAGGGAAACAAAAGCAAAAATGAACAAGTGGGACTATATCAAGCTGTAAAGCTTCTGTACAGCAAAGGACACCATCAGTAGAACAAAAAGACATCCTACAGTATGGGAGAATATATTCATAAATGATATATCCGATAAGGGATTGACATCCAAAATATATAAAGAACTCACATACCTCAACAAACATAAAGTAAATAATCCAATTAAGAAATGGGCAGAGGACATGAATAGACACTTCTCCAAAGAAGAAATTCAGATGGCCATCAGGCACATGAAAAGATGCTCCACATGGCTAATCATCAGAGAAATGCAAACTAAAACCACAATGACATATCATCTCACACCAGTAAGGATGGCCAACATCCAAAAGACAAACAACAACAAATGTTGGCAAGGATGTGGAGAAAAGGGAACCCTCCTACACTGCTGGTGGGAATGTAAATTAGTTCAACCATTGTGGAAAGCAGTATGGATGTTCCTCAAAAACTAATAATACAAATAGCATTTGACCCAGGAATTCCACTCCTAGGAATTTACCCTAAGAATGCAGGATCCCAGATTCAAAAATACATATGCACCCCTTTGTTTATTGCAGTGCAATTTACAATAACCAAGAAATGGAAGCAATCTAAGTGTCCATCAGTAAATAAATGAATAAAGAAGATGTGGTACATATACACAATGGAATATTATTCAGCTATAGGAAGAAAACAAATCCTACCATTTGCAACAACATCAATGGAGCTAGAAGGTATTATGCTCAGTGAAAGAAGCCAGGTGGAGAAAGACAAGTATCAAATGATTTCACTCATCTGTGGAGTATAAGAATAAAGAAAAGACTGAAGGAACAAAACAGCAGCAGACTCACAGAACCCAAGAATGGACTAACATTTTCCAAAGGGAAAGGAACTGGGGAGGATGGGTGGGAAGGGAGGGATAAGTGGGAAAAAAGGGGCATTATGTTTAGCTCAAAGAATGTTGGTGGGCATCACGTGGAAGACTGTACAACCCAGAGAAGAGAAGTAGTGATTCTATTGCATCTTACTACGCTGATGGACAGTGACTGTAATGGGGTATGTGGTGGTGACTTGATAATGGGGGTTATCTAGTAACCATAATGTTGCTCATGTAATTGTACATTAATGATACCAAAATGAAAAAAAAAGATGGCAGCAAGAGAGGTGAGACAGGAGCCTCCTCACAAACCACATATAATATGAAAATATAGCAAATACAACTAATCCTGAAAGGGCAACAGGAAAGAAAGCTGCACCAGACTGCCTACAGCTGGGGAAAACAGCAGACCTCAGGTAAAAGGGTAAAGTGCCAAAGTCATGATCCAGAGGGATCTAAGCATTTCCCGTACACCAGCTCACTGGCAGGAGGAAGAGAAATAGAGCAGGGAGGCCGTGGAGGCCTAAGACTGCTGAACACCCAGCCCTGGAAACCTGCTCTTGGAGCACAAACCTGTATTACATGGTGCTCTGGAGATTAGTGTAGTTGGAAAATTAAGACAGGTGGAATATTTGGAGATATTGAGATTCTAGCAGCTTGTGGAAAACAGGTATCCACAACTGTGCTGAAACAAAAGGAAGGTGGGCTGTCTGAGAGACTTCCTAACAGCGAGAGGGCTACTAAAAGGGCAAGAATTTCACAGAGCTTGCTACTCATGAGAATAGACAGGTGGACAAGATTGTCCTAGTGCACTCTGCTCAGCAGGTTGGGAACTTTCAGGAGCTTCAGGTGCTCCACTCCTCTGGCTGGCAGTGCAGCTACGAGGCCCCCCACCATGATACACTGCACTCTGCTCCTTCCTCTTGGATGGAACCCGCTAACAAACCAGCTGTCTCTGCCACTGCATCAGGCCAGCCAGATGGTACCCACCTATGGCAGCTAGAAGTGCAATCTAAAGAAGATTCTCATTGTGTACTCGACTCACTGGCCCAGGCAGTGGAGGCAGGCACTGCAGCCAGGAAGCAGGAAAGATCTCTTTCCTCCTGAAAGGCACCATTGCCAATTGCCTGCAACCCCCACCATTTCTCCAGGGGCTTAGCAGCTCCAGAGAATAGAGATCTGGACACTAGAAGGCGCCACCTACAAATATGAAACATCAAAAGAATGTAGTTCAACCCAAAATCTCACAAACACCAGAAAGAGGGCCAAGTGAAACTGAACTCATCAATCTTCCTGAAAGAGATTTCAAAATAAAAGTCATAAACATGCTCACAGAGCTACAAATTCAATAACTCAGAAAGGAATTCAAGAATGAGATATAAACTTTCAAAAATACAGTATCTGAAATGAAAAATACAATGGAGGCATTTAAAAGCAGATTACATGAGGTGAAGGAGATAGTAAATGAAATAGAAATAAGAAAACAGGAATGAAAAAAGCTGAGCAAAGAGAGAAAAAAGGATCTCTAATAATGAAAGACTATTGACAGAACTATGTGACCAATTCAAACGCAACAATATTCGCATTATAGGGGTACCCAAAGAAGAATAGAGAGAAAAAGGGATACAAAGTGTCTTTGAGGGAGTGATTGCTGAAAACTTCCCCAATCTGAGGAAGGAGGTAGTCTCTCAAGCCATGGATATGCACAGATCTCCCAATACAAGGGAACCAAGGAAGACAACACCAAGACATATAATAATTAAAATCGCAAAGATCAAGGATAAGGACAGACTTTTAAAAGCAGCAAGAGAGAGAGAAAAGATCATATACGAAGGAAAACACATCAGGCTATCATCAGACTTCTCAACAGAAACCTTACAGGCCAGTGGGGATGGCATGATATATTTAATGCAATGAAACAAAAGGGCCACTGAACAAGAATACTCTACCTGGCAAGACTATCATTTAAATTTGAAGGAGGGATTAAACGATTTCCAGATAAGCTAAACAGCGGGAATTTACATGCCACAAGCAATCTCTACAGTGTATTTTGGAGGGACTGCTATAGATGGAAGAGTTCCTAAGGTTTAATAGCTGTCACCAGAGGTAATGAAATCACAGTAAAGAAAGTAGAACAGTTAATTACAAAGCAAATGCCAAATTAAGTCAACTACCCCCAAAGTCAATTAAGGGATAAGAAGTACAGAATATAACACCTAATGTATAAAGAATGGAGGAGGAAGAAAAAGGAGGAGAAAAAAAAACCTTTAGATTGTGTTTGTAATAGCATACTAAATGAGTTAAGATAGACTCTTAGATAGTGAGGAAGTTAACCTTGAACCTTTGGTAGCCACTAATCTAAAGCCTGCAATGGCAATAACTACATACCTATTGATAATCACCATAAATGTAAATGGTCTGAAGGCACCAGTCAAAAGACATAGAGTCACTGAATGGATAAAAAAAAACAGAACCCATCTATATGCTGCCTACAAGAGACACACTTTAAACCCAGAGACTAAAAGTGAAGGCATGGAAAAAAATGTTTCATGCAACCAATAGGGAGGAAAACCAGGAGTTGCAGTACTTTTATCAGACAAAATAGACTTCAAAACAAAGAAAGTCACAAGAGATAAGAAGGACATTACATAATGATAAAAGGGTCAATCCAACAAGAAGATATAACCATTATAAATATCTATGCATGAAACACAGGAACAGCTACATATGTGAAACAAATACTAACAGAATTAAAGAGAAAATGGAATGCAATTCATTCATTCCAGGAGACTTCAACACTCCACTCACTCCAAATGACAGACCAACCAGACAGAAAATAAGTAAAGAGAGAGAGGCACTGAACAATACATTAGAACAGTTAGACCTAGCAGACATCTACAGAATTCTACACCCAAAAGCAGCAGAATATTCTTCTGAAGTGCACATGGAACATTTTGAAGAATATATCTTATACTAGGCCACAAAAAGAGCCTTGGAAAATTCAAAAAGATTGAAATAGTACCAACCAGTTTCTCAGACCACAAAGGTATGAAACTAGAAATAAATAACACAAAGAAAATGAAAAATCCCACAAACACATGGAGGCTTCACAACATGCTCCTAAATAACCAGTGGATCAATGACCAAATAAAAAGAGATCAAGCAATATATGGAGACAAATAATAATCATTCTACACCGCAAAATCTGTGGGATGCAGCAAAGGCCGTGCAAAGAGAGAAGTATATTGCAATACAGGCCGACCTCAGGAAAGAAGAACAATCCCATATGAATAGTCTAAATTCACAATTAACGAAACTAGAAAAAGAAGAACAAATGAGGCCCAAAGTCAGTAGAGGGACATAATAAAGATCAGAGAATAAATAAATAAAATTGGGAATAAAACAATACAAAGAATGAATGAAAGCAGGAGCTGATACTTCGAGAAAATGAACAAAATACATAAATATGTAGCCAGACTTATAAAGAAAAAAAGAGTCTACACACATAGACAGAATCAGAAATGAGAAAGCAAAATCATTACTGACACCACAGAAATACAAAGAATTATGAAAGAATACTAAGAAAAGTTATGTGCTAATAAACTGGATAATCTAGAAGAAATGGACAACTTTCTAGAAAAATACAACCTACCAAGGCTGACCCTGAAAGAAACAGAAAATCTGAATGAACCAATTACCTGTAACAAAATTGAATTGGTAATAAAAATCTACCTAAGAAAAAATCTCCTTGACTAGATGGCTTCACCGCTGAATATTTTCTTTGGCTTTAATTTAATTTTATTTATTTATAATTTATTTTAGTATCATTAATCTATAATTACAGGTGCAATATTATGGTCATTAAACTACCCCCTTCATCAGGTCCCCCCCGCCAACCCCATTACAGTCACTGTCCATCAGCGTAGTGAGATGCTATAGAATCACTACTTGTCTTCTCTGAGTTGTACAACCCTCCCCATGTCCCCCCAACATTACACCAGCTAATCATAATCCCCTTTTTCCCTCCTATCCCTCCCTTCCCAACCATCTTCCCCAGTCCCTTTCCCTTTGGTAACTATTAGTCCATTCTTGGGTTCTGAGTCTGATGCTGTTTTGTTCCTTCAGTTTTTTTCTTTGTTCTTATACTCCACATATGAGTGAAATCATTTGATACTTGTCTTTTTCGGCTTGGCTTATTTCACTGAGCATAATACCCTCTAGCTCCATCCATGTTGTTGCAAATGGTAGGATTTGTTTTTCTCTTATGGCTGAATACCAATATTCCATTGGGTATATGTACCACCTCTTCTTAACCATTCATCTACTGATGGACACTTAGGTTGCTTCCATTTCTTGGCTATTGTAAATAGTGCTGCGATAAATATAGGGGTGCATATGTCTTTTTCATACTGGGCTGCTACATTCTTATGGTAAATCCCTAGGAGTGGAATTCCTGGGTCAAATGGTATTTCTATTTTGAGTTTTTTGAAGAACCTCCATACTGCTTTCAACAGTGGTTGAACTAATTTGCATTCCCACCAGCAGTGTAGGAGGGTTCCCTTTTCTCCCCATCCTCGCCAACATTTGTTGTTGTTTGTGATTTGGATGTTGGCCATCCTCACTGGTGTGAGGTGGTATCTTATTGTGGTTTTAATCTGCATTTCTCTGATGATTAGCGATGTGGAGCATCTTTTCATGTGCCTGTTGGCCATCTGAATTTCTTCTTTGGAGAAGTGTCTATTCATGCCCATTTCTTAACTGGATTATTTGCTTTTTGTTTGTTGAGATGTGTAAGTTCTTTATATATTTCGGATGTCAACCCCTTATCGGATATGTCATTTATGAATATATTCCCCCATACTGTAGGATGTCTTTTTGTTCTACTGATGGTGTGCTTTGCTGTACAGAAGCTTTTCAGCTTGATATAGTCCCACTTGTTCATTTTTGCTTTTGTTTCCCTTGCCCGGGGAAATATGTTCATGAAGAAGTTGCTCATGTTTATGTCCAAGAGATTTTTGCCTATGCTTTTTTTCTAAGAGATTTATGGTTTCATGACTTACATTCAGGTCTTTGATCCACCTTGAGTTTACCTTTGTGTATGGGACTAGACAGTAGTCCAGTTTCATTCTCTTACATGTAGCTGTCCAGTTTTTCCAACACCAGCTGCTGAAGTGGCTGTCATCTCCCCATTGTATATCCAAGGCTTCTTTATCAAATATTAATTGACTATATGTGTGGGTTAATGTTTGGATTTTCTATTCTGTTCCACTGGTCTGTGGGTCTGTTTTTGTGCCAATACCAAATTGTCTTGATTACCGTGGCTTTGTAGTAGAGCTTGAAGTCAGGACTGTAATTCCTCCTGTTTTATTCCTCCTTCTCAGGATTGCTCTGGCTATTCGGGGTCTTTTGTGGTTCCATATGCATTTTAGAATTATTTGTTCGAGTTCATTGAAGAAAGTTGTTGGTAGTTTGATAGGGTTTGCATTGAATCTGTAGATTGCTTTAGGTAGTATAGCCATTTTGACAATATTAATTCTTCCTAGCCAAAAGCATGGGAGGCATTTACATTTGTTAGTATCCTCTTTAATTTCTCTTAGGAGTGTCTTGTAGTTTTCAGAGTACAGGTCTTTCACTTTCTTCGTGAGGTTTATTCCTAGGTACTTTACTCTTTTTGATGCAATTGTGAATGGAATTGTTTTTCTGATTTCTCTTTCTGTTAGTGCATCGTTAGTGTATAGGAAACAACAGATTTCTGTGTGTTAATTTTGTATTCTGCCACTTTGCTGAATTCATATATTACTTCTAGTAGTTTTGGAGTGGATTCTTTAGGGTTTTTTATGTACAGTATCATGTCATCTGCAAATAGTGACAATTTGACTTCTCCTTTACCAATCTGGATGCCTTGTATGTCTTTGTTTTGTCTGATTGCTGTGCCTATGATCTCCAGTACTATGTTGAATAACAGTGGAGAGAGTGGGCATCCCTGTCTTCTTCCCGATCTTAGATGAAAAGGTTTCAGCTTTTCGCTGTTAAGTATGATGTTGGCTGTGGGTTTGTCATATATGGCCTTTATGATGTTGAGGTACTTGCCGTCTATACACATTTTGTTGAGAGTTTCAATCAGGAATGGATGCTGAATTTTGTCAAATGCTTTTTCAGCATCTATGGAGATGATCATGTGGTTTTTGTTCTTCTTTTTGTTGATGTGGTGGATGATGTTGTTGGATTTTCGAATGTTGTACCATCCTTGCATCCCTGGGATGAATCCCACTTGATAATGGTGTATGATCCTCTTGATGTATTTTTGAATTCGGTTTGCTAGTATTTTGTTGAGTACTTTTGCATCTACGTTCATCAGGGATATTGTCTGTAATTTTTTTTTTTGGTGAGGTCTTTGCCCGGTTTTGGTATTAGAGTGATGCTGGCTTCATAGAATGAGTTTGGAAGTATTCCCTCCTCTTCTATTTTTTGGAAAACTTTAATGAGAATGGGTGTTATTTCTTCTCTATATGTCTGGTAGAATTCAGAGGTGAATCCATCTGGCCCGGGGTTTTGTTCTTGGGTAATTTTTTGATTACCAATTCAATTTCGTTGCTGGTGATTGGTCTGTTTAGTTTTTCTGTTTCTTGCTTGGTCAGTCTTGGAAGGTTGTATTTTTCTAAGAAATTGTCCATTTCTTCTAGGTTTTCCAGCTTGTTAGCATATAGATTCTCATAATGTTCTCTTATAATTCTTTGTATTTCTGTGGGGTCTGTTGTTATTTTTCCTTTCTCATTTCTGATTCTGTTTATGTGTGTAGATTCTCTTTTTCTCTTAATGAGTCTGGCTAGGGGTTTATCTATTTTGTTTATTTTTTCAAAGAACCAGCTCTTGGTTTCATTGATTTTTTCTATTGTTTTATTCCTCTCAATTTTATTTATTTCTTCTCTGATCTTTACTATGTCCCTCCTTCTGGTGACTTTGGGCCTCATTTGTTGTTCTTTCTCCAATTTCAGTAATTGTGTCTTTGGACTATTCATGTGGGAATGTTCTTCCTTCTTTAAATATGCCTGGATTTCAATATACTTTCCTCTTGGAACTGCCTTTGCTGTGTCCCACAGAAGTTGTGGCTTTGTGTTGTTGTTGTCATTAGTCTCCATTTATTCTTGGATTTCTGTTTTGATTTGGTCGTTAACCCATTGATTAATTAGGAGAATGTTGTTACGTCTCCATGTATTTGTGAGCCTTTTTGATTTCTTTCTAAAATTTATGTCTAGTTTTAGACCTTTGTGATCTGAGAAGTTGGTTGTTAGGATTTCAATATTTTTGAAATTACTGAGGTTCTTTTTGTGGCCTAGTTTGTGGTCTATTCTGGAAAATGTTCCATGTGCACTTGAGAAGAATGTGTGTCCTGTTGCTTTTGGGTGTAGCGTTCTGTAGATGTCTGTTAGGTCCATCTGTTCTAGTGTGTTGTTCAGTGCCTTTGTGTCTTTACTTATTCTCCGTCTGGTTGATCTGTCCTTTCGAGTGAGTGGTGTGTTGAAGTCTCCTAAAATGAATGCATTGCTATTTCCTCCTTTAATTCTGTTAGTATTTGTTTCACCTATGCTGGCACTCCTGTGTTGGGCGCATATATATTCATAATGGTTATATCCTCTTGTTGGACTGACCCCTTTATCATTATGTAATGTCCTTCTTTATCTCTTGCTACTTTCTTCATTTTGAAATCTATTTTGGCTTATACAAGTACTGTAACACCTGCTTTTTTCTTTTTGTTGTTTGCATGAAATATCTTTTTCCATCCCTTCACTTTTAGTCTGTGTATATCTTTGGGTTTGAGGTAAGTCTCTTGGAAGCGGCATATAGATGGGTCTTGCTTTTTTTTATCCATTCTGTTACTCTGTGTCTTTTGATTGGTGCATTCCGTCCATTTACATTTTGGGTGATTATCGATAGATATGTACTTATTGCCATTGCTGGCTTTAGATTGGTTGTTACCAAAGGTTCAAGGGATGCTTCTTTACTATCTAACAATCTAACTTACTTTCTTGTTAAGTTATTGTAAACACCGTCTGATGTTTCTTTTTTCTGTCCCTTCTTATTCTTCCTCCTCCATTCTTTATATACTAGGTGTTTTATTCTTTGCCTTTAGTTGGTATTTGGATGGTCTGCTTTCTTTGCTATGATTTTCTTTTCTCTGGTGACATCTTTTTAGCCTTAAGGGTGCTTCCCTCCAGAGCAGTCCATTCAAGATATCCTGTAATGGTGCTTTATGAGAGGCAAAGTCTCTCAACTTCGCTTGTCTGTAAATTGTTTAATCCTTCCATCATATTTAAATGATAATCGTGCTGGATACAATATTCTCAGTTCAAGGCCCTTCTGTTTCATTACCTTAAATATATCATGCTATTCTCTTCTGGCCTGTAAGTTTTCTGTTGAGAAGTCTGATGATAGTGTGTTGAATTTTCCTTTGTAGGTGATCATTTTTCTCTCTCTAGCTGCCTTTAATCCTCTGTCTTTATCTTTGATTTTTGCCATTTTAATTATTATGTGTCTTGGTGTTTTCTTCCTTGTATCCCTTGTGTTGGGAGATATGTGGGCTTCTGTGGACTGTGAGACTATTTCCTTCCCCAACATGGGGAAGTTTTCTGCAATTATGTCTTCAAAGACACTTTCTATCCCCTTTTCTCTCTCTTTTTCCTCTGGTACTCCTATAATGAGAATATTGTTCCGTTTGGATTGGTCACACAGTTCTCTTAATATTCTCTCATTCCTTGAGATCATTTTATCTCTCTCTGCCTCAGCTTCTCTGTATTCCTCTTCTCTGTTTCTATTCCATTAACATTCTCTTGCATCTCATCCAGTTTGTTGTTAAGCCCGTCAATCGCTTGTCTGATTTCTGCTTTGTCTTTCCTCACTTCCCTCACTTTCTCCTGCAGCTCTTGCCCATTTCTCTGTAGATCCATCAATATGGTTATGACTTTTATTCTGAAATCTTTTCTGGAAGATTGTGAATTTCCATACCTTCAGCCTCCCTCTCTGGGGTTGTCTGCTTGATCTTAGTCTGGACCATATTCCTCTATCTTTTCATGGCTACAGAAGTGGTCGCTGGTAGGTGCCACGTATGTCAGCTGGGCTCTTTAAGACTTTAAAAAGAAAGAAAGAAAAAAAGAGGAAATAAAAGAAAGGAAAGAAAAAAGAAAAAGAAGAAACAAAAAACAACAACAACAAAAAAACACCCACCGGGAGTAGATTCTGTGGGGATGCTGTAGGTGGCCCTGCTGCTCCACTATGCCACGGCCGCCCCACTCCATAGGGCCCCTTATAGCTCTGGCCGGGGTGGGAATGAATGGGAGGCTGTTTATCTTTTTGGGAGTCTTAGTGTGGCCACCCTTTCCCAGTCGCCAGTTAAGGGGTCCGAAACTCCCCAGGACTCCCACCCTGCTGGCTGCGTGTGCCAGGATGATCCGGCTCCTCCACTGGGCTCCTGTCTCTTTAAGACCGCTGAAAAAAGCATGCGCTTTCCTTTTTTTTTTTTCTTCCCTGGAATCGGCTGCAAGGACCTGAGTGCGTTCCCCACTCAGATCCTGCACCCTCTGTCTCTCCAATCTCCTCTACACTGCACTGTGTGTCAGCACTCCTGGTGCAGATCACTGGGGCCGGTTATTTTGCGGGCGTGTACTTCTACCCACCCCCGGGCTCTGAATCTTTTCCTCCCTTCAGTGCACTGGGGTGGGGGACTGCTAGGGTCCCGCTGGGTCGTGGCTCCATATCTTACCTGCCTCGCGGGGTGCCAAGTCCTCTCAGGTGCAGCTGCAGGCTATGTGCTGTCCTGTATCTTCTGGTCTCTTTTTTAGGAATAGTTGTACTTGTATTTTCATAAATACATATGGTTTTGGGAGGAGATTTCCGCTGCCCTGCTCATGCTGCCATCTTACCGGAAGTTCACTCAATGGTTGAACTAGTTTATATTCCCACCAGCAGTGTAGGAGGGTTCCCCTTTCTCTGCATCCTTGCCAGCATTTGTTGTTCCTAGTCTTTTTGATATTGGCCATCCAAACTGGTGTGAGGTGGTATCTCATTGTGGTTTTAATTTGCATTTCCCTGATAATTAGAGATGTGGAGCGTCTTTTCATGTGCCTGTTGGCCATCTCAATTTCTTCTTTGGAGAATTGTCTATTCATATCCTCCGCCATTGATTTTTGGTTGTTGAGGCATGTGAGTTCTTTATATATTTTGGATGTTAACCCTTTGTTGGATATGTCATTTACAACTATGTTCTCTCATGCTGTAGGATGCCCTCTTATTCTGCTGATGGTGTCCTTTGCTGTACAGAAGCTCTTAAGCTTGATGTATTCCCATTTTTCACTTTTGATTTTGTTTACCTTGCCTGAGGAGATGCGTTCAGGATAAAGTTGCTCATGTTTATATTGAAGAGATTTTTGCCTATGTTTTCTTCTACAAGTTTTATGGTTTCATGACTTACATTCACTTCTTTGATCCATTTTGAGTTTACTTTTGTGTATGGGGTTAGACAATTATCCAGTTTCATTCTCTTGCATGTAGCTGTCCAGTTTTGCCAACACCCGTTGTTGAAGAGGCCGTCATTTCCCCATTATACATCCATGGCTCCTTTATCATATATTAATTGACCACATTTGCTTGTGTTTATATCTGGGATCTCTAGTCTTTTCCATTGGTCTATAGATCTGTTCTTGTGCCAGTACCAAATTGTCTTGATTACTGTGGCTTTGTAGTAGTGCTTGAAGCCAGAGTATAATCCCCATGAGTTTATTCTTCCTTCTCAGGATTGCTTTGGCAGGGTGATGGAGCACCTGAAGCTCCTGAAAGATCCCAACGTGCTGCACACAGGACCCCTGGACAATTTTATCCACCTATCGTTTCTCCTGAGCAGTAAACTCCCTGCAATCCCCACCCCTTTTGCAGCCCTCTCGCTGCTAAGAAGCCTCTCAGACCATCCGCCTTTTCTTTGTGCCAGGGAAGCCAGATGTGGATCCCTGTTTTCCACAAGTGGCTGGACTCTCTGTTTCTCCAAGTATTCCACCTGTCTTAGCTTTCCAATCCCACAAAACTCCAGAGCTCCATGCAAAGTAGGTTCATGCTCCCAGAGAGGTCTCAAGTGCTCCCCTCCCTTCTTTGTTTCTCTTCCTTCCGCAGGTGAGCTGGGGTGCGGGAGGGGCTTGGGTCCCGCTGGATCACAGCTTTGGTACATGACCCTGTCCGGTGAGGTCTGTAAGGTAGATGAAACCAGATCAGGCAAGCAGCAACAAAGGAACCAAAAAAATTTATTAGTGCAATCCTGGGCGAGGTTCATTGGTCTGTGGATCCACAGGCCAGGGAAGTTGCACCCAGCAGTAGGGGAGACAGGCTTATCAAGGGGGACTGGGAGAGCTCTGAGGGTATGGACATAACTAATTGGCCAGTGTTGGTGTTGTGATCACCAATGATTGGTCATGCTGGGTTGCTGGGGAGAGAGTGCTGCAAGGCACGTTCTAGGCGGAACCTGCAGGTAGGGACCTTCCATTGAATCATTTGAGCGACATTCGCCATTCTCTTCCTCATTTAGCTCGAGTCGGGTTCCTCCAGTGAGATACGTCCCTTCCTCTGATACCTCCAGTCTTACATTCCAGCCTTTTGTGGTAGGAGGCGCCGGCTCATTCTAGCTACTTCCTGCTGAGGAGGGGCTGTTTGGGGAAGTTACAGCTGATGTGGCCGGGGGGTGGTTCGGAGGGAAGGGGCGAGTACTTGTGTGATGGCATCTGGTTACCCATAACTTGGGAGATTTCCACCAGTCACTGTTGAAAAAATTTGAGGAGACAAGGGGCGAGTGATAAAAGAATAAGAAGGACGGCTAGGGGGGTTAGGATAGGTAGGAGCCAGGTCATTAGCTGAGAATTCCACCATCCCGATACTGTGAAACCCAAGCTCTTGGCTTTTTATCATTCTCTGTCTTGGAGATTTTGTCTCACCATAGCTAGCGTGTCCCGAATTACCCCTGACTGGTTTGCATAGAAGCAGCATGTTCCTCCCAGGGCAACAAAAAGACCACCTTATTTCATGAACAGTAGGTCTAGGCCTCTCCGGTTCTGTAAAGCCATTTCTGCTAAGGAGTCTACCTGTCTTCTTAGCTTTTTTACTGAGGATTCTAGATATCCTAAGTGTTGATCGACCTGTTGGGAATGTCTTTTGTCGTTGTTATCATTTATTATTATGGCTGCTGTTCCAACTGCTGTGGAGCCCACTATTCCCAAGCCAACCAGCAATGGGATGAGGCTTGGGGCTGCCCTTTTGGGTTGGGGTGACCCATAACCTGTTTGTATGTCTTGTCTTCCTTCCTCTCCACTATGGAAATATACTTGTGGTAGTATGTATTATGTATACCAGGATGCACAGTTCCGGCCGGGTTTTAAAAGATAGGCTGGCAGCACTTACACACAGAGTTAGGCCTGAGGTGCAAGCAAACTATATAGATGGAGGGGGGGACTCTAAAATTTTTTTGTGAATCAGAGTGGGAGGGGATATAGCACATAATGCAAGACCTGCAATACTGGGATGTTTTTAGGGGGAAATTTGTTGATATTAGGCAGAGCCCTTGTCCCTGTATATCTCTTAGGATTATCTTTTGGCCCCATTTACACTGTATAAGGCTCTAGGTAACATTAACAGTCATGACCTGTGTATCTAAATCACCCAGGGAGGCATTTAACCCAATTCCAATATAGTAGCGTGGTCTTGGGTTCAGACAGATCCAGCAATCGGCCACCAGACTAGGATTTGTCTGATTTATGATCAGAAGGACACTCTCGAGCATTGGAAGCCACTGGCTGGTGTGGTCGAGATCTTTATGAGTCAGGAGGCCCCCTGTGTCTTTTGTGGTGGTCTCGGCTGGTGATTAGGGCTGTGATGTCATAGTAGTTTTTGCTTGTATAGATCCTATCATCTCTATGTCTATTAGTTGTGGGGCCAGAATCTCGCTGATAGGTCCTATCGGGTTAAGGGGCTTTGGTGGGGGGGGTGGGGGGGCATATTGCCATATGGTAAAGGACGTTCTGGGGTCTTGTCCTGAGATATATAATCGGAATCCCTAGCTTTTGTCTGTGTCCCATGGACTAGTCACAAAGTTCCATAACTGTGGCTCAAGGACTAAAGGATTGCACGAGCCGGCTCTCTTGCATGGGGAGGGAGTTTTTCCTCGGCTTATTTTTAAGAAGGGGTCATGGTTTGCCCAGGTTGCCACTGTTTCACAGCCCCAGGAGGCACAATAGTATTGTCCGACCCATGGCACCCAGGGTTATTTGTTGCCAGGCAAGCATAGAACTGCTATGCCTGAAAGTGGGTCTCCCCCTGTGGAGATCTGCAGTGTAGCTGGTTATTAAAATCTCTATGTCCTTATTAGTAATCATCATGCCCCCCCCCCCAGTGTTAAGGTGCTCCCTGAGTGGCCCTAATTTCTTTGCCATAGATTTAACCTGCTACCCAGCTGACAAAGGTCTATATTAAATTGGGGTTTTTGTATAGTGGGTGGTAGAGTCTGAATAATCTTACCGGTGGTTTGATCTTTTAATTCCCATTGCCATGGGACTGCTATTTGGGGGGGGGGGGGCGGGTGGGCTGGCGGCTTAGAAGCGGTTTGGGATAGAAGGAGAGGGCTAGGGTGAAAAATAAGAGTCTTATTTTGATTAGATCTTGGTGTTGGGAATTCTGTCAGGCCCAGACCATGTAAGACGGATATGGAGGGGTGCTGTTTCTTCGCTCTGCCATGTTTTGTCCCTGTGGTCCTGTTTGAGTCTGGATACATGATACCACGAGGCGTGTGCCAGTAATTTGGCGGCAGTGGGAGTAGTGATGATTACAGTATGAGGCCCCATCCAGCAAGGCTGGAGGGACCGGGGCTGGAGTTCCCAGAGGAGGACCTCATCTCCTGGCTGGAGGGCAGTGGTCACCTGTGGCACAGACGGGGTGTTTATCTGAGGTAGGGTAAGGTCTGCGTGTTCCTGCAGGAGGTGTCTGAGGAGTGAGAGATAAGGCAGGTAGGAGGCTAATGGTGGGGGGTTGATAGGAAGGGAGTTGTTGATTAAGAAAGGCCTACCATACATCAACTCAAATGGACTAAGGCCAGCTGGTCCCTGAGGGGCTGCTCATATCTGGGTAAGGGCTATGGGTAGTAGTGACATCCAGGAGGTCTTTATCTCTAAGGAGAATTTGGTTAGTTGGTCCTTCAGGAGACCATTTGCCCATTCTACCTTACCTGAGGACTGGGGGTGGTAGGGAATATGTAACTTCCATGTGATATTGAGAGTCTCCCCCACTAGTTGGGTGACCTTGGAGATGAATGCCGGACTGATTGGATGGAGGCTGGGAAGCCGAACCGTGGGATGATGTGTTCCAACAGCATCTCAGCTACTAGAGATGCTGTTTCCTGGCACGTGGCGAAGGCCTCAATCCAACCTGAAAGGTATCAGTCATTACTAACAGGTACCAGTACTTTTTGTGGGATGGCATATGGGTGAAATCTATCTGCCAATCCTGTCCCGGGAGGCATCCCTGCAGTTGATGGGCTGCTGTCTGGAGTCGGAGGGCTCCCTGGGAAGACACACGAGCACGTAGGCTGCAGGCTGTGTGTACTTGGTTGATGGTTTTCCAGAGACCCTGTGATGAGAAGATTGGGGAGAGAAACCTGTACATGGCTTCCGGGCCAATATGTAGAGACTGGTGGATTGAGGCTATGATCTCTCGAGCCTGTTGTTTGGGGAGGACTAATCTGTTGTGTAGGGAGATCTATCCTTGTTGTCCAGATATGGCCCCTTGGTTGAGGAGTTGTTGTCGCTCATTTTCTGAGTACTTGAGAGCTAAGGAGGGGGAAAGAAACAGGATGGGGGTAGAGTCATGGGCTGAGGTAAGTTGGTGAGCCATGGCATCGGCCAGGGCATTTCCCTGGATGATAGGGTCTGTGCCTGTCTGATGGCCTCAACAGTGGACAATGGCCACCTCTTTTGGTTCCTGTAGGGCCTGGAGTAGGTGGTGAATGGCCTTACCATTGACCACCGGAGTTCCCTGGGTGGTTAAAAATCCCATTTCCTTCCAGATAGCTGCATGACTGTGGGTGATAAGGAAGGCATACTTAGAATCTGTGTAGATAGTGACTCTAAGGCCTGCGGCCAATTGTAGAGCCCGGGTGAGAGCCACTAATTCTGCCTTTTGAGAGGAGGTGCCCAGCAGCAGCGAGGCTGCTTCTACTACTGCGGATGAAGAGACTACCACATAGCAGCCTGGCAACACCCATCTTGTCCCTTAGCTGAACTGCCATCCACAAAAAGGGTAAGGTCTGGGTTGGGTAAGGGCTCACCTAGGAGATTCGTGCATGGGAGGTGTAGGGCCTCTACCAGTTCCACACAGGAGTGGTCAGGTAGGACAGAGGAACTGACAGAGGGGAGAAGAGTGGCCAGATTTAGTGGCGGTGAAGGCCAAAGAGATAGTTGTGGGTGTTCTATAAACATGAGATGGAATTCCTATATTAGCAAGGGACTTAGTAAGAATGATTTATAGCCCAGGAGGTCCTGGAGATGATGAGAATAGACTGTGATGGATTGTTGAAGGGTGAGTTTTAAGGCCTCCTTGGATAAGCATGCTGCCGCCGCCAGTGCACAAAGACAAGGTTGCCATCCTTGGGCAGTAGAGTCTAACTGTTTGGATAGAAAGGCAACTGGTCAGTATGATGGCCCTACTGGTTGGACTAAAACTCTAGTTGCCACTCCAGCTTTTTCTTCAGTGAACAGGATGAAAGGCTTGTGAGGATTGGGTAGCATGAAGGGGAGGAAGCGAGGAGGGTGCTCCACAAATCTTCAAAAGCATGAGCTACCATAGAGGGGGAAGTGAGGGGCCTGGTGGGGGTCTCTTTGGCTGCAGAATATAGTGGTTTAGCAAGTATAGCAAAGTTGGGGACCCAATGTCTTGAGAAACCCACCAGGCCAAGGCATGACAAGATCTCAGCACCTGAGGTGGGGGCTGGAGTTCCCTGATGGAGGTGCTGTGGTCCACTGTGAGGGCCTTGAAGGTGGGGGTTAGGGCCACCATTAGGTAGGTGACTTGTGGGGTGGAGAGTTGAGCTTTGGAGGGGGAGACCCTAAATCCCCATTGTGCCAGGAAGTTAAGGAGAGAGGCCGTGTCCTCGAGGGTGATTTTTTTTGAGGGGCTGCACAGGAGATCATCTACATACTGGAGGAGGGTGCTGCCTCCAGAGTCATAGAGGGATAAGTCTTCGGCTAATGCCTGGCCAAAAAGGTGAGGGCTATAGTGGAATCCCTGGGGCAGAACCATCCAGGTTAACTGTTGGGTTCAGTGGGTGTCCAGATCCTCCCAAGTAAAGGCAAAAAGCAGCTGGGAATATGGATGTAGGGGGATGGTGAAGAAATCGTCTTTAAGGTCTAGGACTGTGAAATGAGTGGTAGTGGGGGGTATCTGAGATAAAAGAGTATATGGGTTAGGGACCACTGGATGTAGTGGCACTACGGCGGAGTTGATTATCTGTAGATCTTGTACCAGTCAATAAACACCAGACAGTTTTCTGACTGGGACGATAGGAGTATTGCAAGGGGAATTGGTGGGAACCAGGAGACCCTGGGCGAGAAGCTGATTGACAATGGGCTGAAGACCCTTGTGGTGGGTGTGTGAAATAGGAAACTGAGGCAGAGAAGGGAATGAGGACTGGGGTGTGGTGGCTGGCCACTACTGGAGTGGAAGTGTCCCAGACCACTGGGTCTACCTTCGCAGGGGAAATGGGGAAGTCAGATGAGGGCTCAGGGTAGGAGACAGCCTGGGCAAGGGTGAGAATTGGAGTTGAAGGGGCTTGGTGTGAGGGGAGACAGATAGATGCCCCAAGCTTATACAGAAGGTCCCTTCCTATCAATGGGGCTGGACATGATGGAATGACTAAGAATGAATGAGTGAAGAGGCGGCTTTCGAAGAGGCAGGACACCAGGCCTGTTTCCAGAGGTTTACAGGGTGTCCCAGAGACACCCACAACTGAGACCTGGGAAGGATGTAAAGGCCCGTGGAAGAAGGGTAAAATAGAATAGGTAGCCCCCGTGTCCACCAAAAGGGAGATGGACTTACCCGCTACCCATAGTGTAGCTCTGGGCTCGGCAAGGGTGATCGGAGTGCCCGAGCCCAGGTGGCTTCAGTCATCCAGGAGACCTAGGAGTTCTGAAGAGGGGCCCATCAGAGGAGTTGGCCCCCTGTGAAACTCTGTCACCAGAGGATGGCTCGTCCCAAGGGGGCACTCTGACTTCCCGTGACCCTCCTGTCTGCAGACAGGACAGGGTCGAGTTGGTGGCCTGGAGTTGGGGCATTGTTTTGCCCAGTGGCCATCGTGGCCACCCTTGAAGCAGGCTCCAGGAGGCATGCGGGTCTCGGATTGTTTCCTGAGGTGGGGGCCCTGAGGCCCCTTTTGTGCTGGCCAGAGGGCAGCAACCAGGGCTTGGGTTTGAAGGGCCACCTTCTGTTTTAGCCTCTGGGCCCGAACAGCCTCAGCTTCCTCCACTCAGGCATTATAAACCTTAAAGGCCATATTTACCAGGTCTTGGAGTGGAGTCTGGGGGCCCTCTTCCACCTTTTTAAGTTTATGCCGGATGTCCGGGGCAGACTGGGTGATAAAGTGGGTAGCTAAGACTGTGGACCCCGGTGGTGAGGAAGGATCTAAACGAGTGTGGAGGGTAAGAGCTTCTGTTAGTGGTTAAGGAAAGAGGCTGGGTTTTCATTAGGCTTTTCAGTGACCTCCCTCAGTTTCTCATAGTTAACAATTTTTTGAGCTGCCTTATCCATACCCGTAATAAGACAGTGGACTGTCTGATCCCTCCTCGTCCTACCTGTGGCATTACCTTGATAGTTCCATTGTGGGTCTTCGGCGGCACTGCTGTGGCCCCAACCGGTAAAGATTGGTCGGAGTTATGTACCTGGTTGGCGTAGTCTCGAGCTGCTGAAGTGACATGATCGCGCTCCTTGGGGGTGAGAGTGGAGGTTAAAATTACGTGGAGGTCGTGCCATGTGAGTTCATACGCTTGAATGAGGTACCGAAACTCCTTAGTATAGGCAGTTGGATTGGCAGAGTATGAGCCCAGGCATTTTTCTTTTTTTTTTTTTAATATAATTTATTTTATTATCATTAATCTACAATTACAATTACATGTGCAATATTATGGTTATTAAACTACCCCTTCATCAGGTCCCCCCCACCAACCCCATTACAGTCACTGTCCATCAGCGTTGTGAGATGCTATAGAATCACTACTTGTCTTCTCTGAGTTGTACGGCCCTCCCCATGCCCCCCCAACATTACATCTGCTAATTGTAATGCCCCCTTTTCCCTCTTATCCCTCCCTTCCCGCCCATTTTCCCCAGTCCCTTTCCCTTTGGTAACTATTAGTCCATCCTTGGGTTCTGTGAGTCTGCTGCTGTTTTGTTCCTTCAGTATTTTTTCTTTGTTCTTATACTCCACATATGAGTGAAATCATTTGATACTTGTCTTTTTCGGCTTGGCTTATTTCACTGAGCATAATACCCTCTAGCTCCATCCATGTTGTTGCAAATGGTAGGATTTGTTTTCTTCTTATGGCTGAATAATATTCCATTGTGTATATGTACCACATCTTCTTTATCCATTCATCTACTGATGGACACTTAGGTTGCTTCCATTTCTTGGCTATTGTAAATAGTGCTGCCCAGGCATTTTTCTATGTGAGACAGAAGGGGACATGTACTTGAACCAATCCCTCAGTGCCAGCCACTTCCCAAAGAGGGGCCAGTATTTGGGTCCAGGATCTAGTGACTGGAGGGCTGTTCCAGTTAGAAGGCAGCTTGGGGATATAAGATGGCGGTGGGGTGGGAGTAGGAAGCAATGTAGGAGAAGGGCAAGATGGCAGCGCCGATGGAAGAGGGGGGTATAACTTGTGGGTGGCAGGAGTAAGGCTGGAAATAGAGGAATTAGATGTGACGTCAGTAGGACTGGAGGTGGGTGGTTGTGTCCCCGTGGCGGGAACAGAGGCAGGTGGGGGAAGGGAATTGACTGAACTGGGGGGACTGAAGTTGAAGACAAGGGAGGAATTAAAGATGGCGGTTGGGGGGGAGTCGGATAGGGGAGGGGTGAGACGGGAGATGACACGGGGGTGGGCACAGAAGAGACCTGACGGAAGAGGCCTGGGCACCGGAGGGCGAACAGGAAGGGGGCTGGGAAGGGGCAGATGGTTGAGGAGAAGGAGATGGGAGAGGTGGAGAAGGAGGGAGAGGGGTTGGAGGGGGAGGCCAAGGTCTTCTGGGGGATCTGCAAGGGAAGATTCTGGCACTGGGAGGTTGGTAGCCCTACTGGGGGACTTGGCCAGGAGGACCTGGACTGAGGAGCACTTGACACAGAGGTCTAGGCAGGAGCGCAAAGCCCAAAAGGCCTGGATATAGGGAACCTCGGACCATTTCCCAGTCCGGTGACAAGAGTCACTGAGATTGGTGAGGAGGTCGAAATCAAAAGTTCCCTCAGTGGGCCAGCGAGACTGGTTATCCAGAGGATATTGGGGCCAGGCCCGGGAACAAAGGAAGATCAGCTTCCATTTATGGATATACTTGGATAAGCCCAGAGTAGTGAGATGGGAAATAAGGCATTTCAGTGGGATCTGTGCCTCAAGTTTTGAGTCCTGGCTTCCCATAACTCTCTCCTCCGTCCCCGGGTCCCTAAACGAGCAGGTCCAGCATCCCAGACCTACTCTGGTTAGGGACGGAGAAAAAACAGATTTGGCGGTCTGGAGATAGGGACGTCTCCACTATACCGGAGCCAAATAGGCACAGGCCTGAAGGATGCCTGGACGCAGCTACGATTTCGGACCGAGCACTCCGCGGAGGGTAGGAGAAGAGTAGGGAAGACGAGGGACTCACTAAGCTGTCTGAGGCCCTGGGATCAGGTCCTCTTCTGGAGAGAGGTCCCGGGTCGGGAGAGGAGGGGGAGCCCGCTGGGGCCCCACCCCATCCTCCCGGGTTTTGGCACCAAAATGTAAGGTAGATGAAACCAGACCAGGCAAGTGGCAACAAAGGAGCCAAAAAAATTTATTAGCACAATCCCGGGCGAGGTTCACTGGTCTGCAGATCCACAGGCCAGGAAAGTCACCCCCAGCAGGAGGGCCAACAGGCTTATCAAGGGTGCTGGGAGAGCTCTGAGGGTATGGACAGAACTAATTGGCCGGTGTAAGTGTCATAATGACCGATGACTGGTCATGCTGGGTTTCTGGGGAGAGAGTGCTGCAAGGCGTGTTCTAGGCAGGACCTACAGCTAGGGACCTTCTGTTGAATCATTTGAGTGACATTCGCCATTCTCTTCCTCATTTAGCTCGAGTCAGGTTCCTCCAGTGAGATCCATCCCTTCCTCTGATACCTCCAGTCTTACAAAGTCTGCTCTTTTATTCAGGTGTATGCAGTCTGGCACAGTCTTCTTTTCTGTTCTTCTTTTAGGATTAGTTGTATTAAGTATATTTTCATATTATATGTGGTTTTGGGACGAGGCCTCTGTGTCAACTCTCACACCGCCATCTTTAATCCGATCCCCCAAAGTCAGATCACTTTTAAGTTCTGGTTCAATTTTTCTTCTATTCAACCCACACTTTCCCTCCAGCCTGCAGGAAAAATTATTGATGCCTGAGAGAACTTTACATAAAACTTTTCAATCTATACTTTTAAATAAACTAAATATCTGAAAGAAGTAGTAGGTTAACATATTAACACTAGATTGAAATGACTCAGTTGAATAAGTACAGGGATGGATGGATGCATCAGCTCTTGTCTTTTATTGAATTATATAAACATGGTTTCAAAGCTGGGAAAGAAAGACAGTTCTTCCAAAAAACTAGCAGTCCTTGGTCTGGCCATCAGAGAAGAGCTGTGCCAATCTGATCCCACTCTAGTGATGTTGAAACTGAGACGCTGAAAATCTGACAGTTTCCCTGGGGCACAGGACTAAGATTCATTTATCCTTGGGGGCTGAGTGGCCGTTTCTGGGCACTTTCCTGAGGAGGAAGCAGAGAAAAATGGGGTAGGAGGACAGAGGTACAGACAAAAGCAGATTAAGGCAAATAAATCCTTAAGACAGGGAAAAGAGTATAGCTCTGGTTTCTGGCTTCCCCGTTTAGTTTATTCCTTATGAGTTCCACATGTGTTTCCTGCTTGTGAGATCACTGTTTATTATCCCCAACACTTTCTTAACATGCTTAGTGTGAATGAGTCTCTGTCACTATCAGTAGGGTTTTCAAATAAATATACTTCCATGGATTGGATCTGGATCCTCTTACGCACTTATTTAAGATATCCAGATATCCAGGCAATCAAGGCAGGAACTTCAGCAAGACTTCTCATTAGCTTAGTGATATTCTCCCAAACCAAAGTGACATTTATATCTTGTGGAATTTGGAGTTACTTGTGATTCACTGAAATTGCAAATGTTTAACTCAGAACCAAGATTTCAGCACATATGTGTGTGTGTGCATGTATATATATATGCATTACACTCACTGTTATACTACAGTAATCACTGGTGATAGGATTATGATTCACTCAAATATTTTGTTTCTTAAGCTTTTGATAACAAGCATTGCTACTATGTTTTTTTTAATGACTCTGCATTTTTAAAAAATAGATGGGACTTAATTGGAAATTTTATATGATTAATACTTAGAGCCTGGATTAAGAAAATGTGTACCTGTTATTTATTTAAATGGTGTTTATGATTTTACTCTGAAGTTTGCATGCAATGTCACATGGTAGCTTTACTTTGTAAATGCCTATGTGTATGTCATCCTTGAGAGAATTATGAGAGAGTAGAAATAGGAGAGAAGCAGAGCAGCCAGGAGCCAGCTTCTTGGAGGAGTCCTCCCACTCATTCCCTCTTCATTGTGAAGAAGCTAAATGTACAGAAAACTCTTGTCAGGCAGGGGATGTCCACATGCTGTCTCTGTTTATTCTAACTAGCACCTTCTTTAGACTTATGTTGAAATGTTATATATTATAGTTAGCATAAAATAATGAAAATTATCACCAAGAGAAATTTTCCCTGATCTTGGGGATCAGGAATTCTCCTTTGTGATCTCCATGCTTGGTGATTTACCATGAATAGCAAAAATAAAATGACCTACCCCCTTCTCCAAGTTGTTTATCTTGGAAAAATTCCTTCCATATCTTTTGTTATGCTTTGTAAATCAAGTCCAGAGCAAGATTATATTTTAAAGTATTTTATTCTTAGGTCTGACTTTCATGCTTACAATTTAGTTGCAGACTCAGAGCAGATGTCCTGTGGGCGCTTAGCCAGTGGCCTGGCAGCCGCCCATCTGTGAGCCTTCCCACCATGGCTGGGCAATGGGCACTTGACATGTGTTCTGGCAAGATGAAGGAAAATCCAGTTACTACTATTCTACACTAATTTTTCAAGCAACTTGAATTTTTAAGTTCCGTAAGTTACAATTTTTTCTTGGCCATGAGGCTAAGAAAGGACAGCAGAGCAAAGAGGAATGAGCCTTCCTGCCCTTGGTAACAAAACCAGTCATTATTGGAACCCCAGGCCTCCACCTTTCTGTCACTTTTGCTTCCTGGTAAGGCAAGGGGACATGGATCTGGGTTTGGTCATGCAGGACCCACAGACTATTCTTGTTGCCCATAGAGTGTTTTAGCATTTTTAGATGTCTGCTGATTATGGGTTTCTGGAATTTGCTGCCAGCATGGCCTGGAACCAGTCTGCTACCCGCTGTGCATGCTGAATTACTCCTGCTGCCCCCGCAGTGTCCTGTGAACGGTGTTCCTCCTATTCTGACACCACCACTGGCCTTGGCAAAATAGCTATGACAGACACCCCAGCGCGGGCCCAGCCACACCATCTGATGCAAGCTCTGCTCGGTCACCTCCCACAGGCTGAGTCACAACAGCTCCATTCCCCTCAGAAATATATATTTAGAAATTTTAGAATTCTAGAGAATACAGCTAACATAATTCTTGTATCATTAGCTAATATGGTAGAGTCAGATGTGTCTGAGTGGTTAGGGAGGGCCAAGTGCGGCTTCCTTAGCTTGCCAGGTGCTCATCAACCAGTTCACTCCATCGCTGTGGCCATGCTTCCTTCCATTGCTGTATGTTCGTCTGAGCAGTTTGATCCCTAATTGACTGACAAAGCCATTCAAGTGATATTGCCATAGATGCCTACAACCTTGCTAGTTTAGTTACACATAAGTTTGAAATGCAAGTAAAAATGTTAAGTTTCATGGCATCTTTGGAGTATTGAGTTGGCATGAAATCAGAAATACAGGATTGCTGAAAGTTGTTTAACTTTTGAGAGGGATTCTTATGCATCATGCAACCAGTGAAGAAGCGACCAGCAGTTGTCCTGACAGAGCCTGGAAGAAGCTGTGGGGACATCTGTCGTGACTGCAGGGGATTCCGGTGGAGGAGATGTTGGGGAAAGCAGAGCTGCAGGAAGCACTCACTTCAGTATCGCAGGCCCAGCTTAAAAGGACACTGCCTGCAGTCCAGTGCCTCCAGCGTTCTGAAACTAAGGGTCTGTCGCATCACCTCTCCCGCTGCTGTTCTGGCCACCAAGCTAGTGTTCAGCTCATGTACAGGCTCCCACCCCTCTGGCGGGCGGCCTTCCAGTGTTCCTGAGACCAGTGAACTTCCTCTATTTCTTCCTTTCTCTCTCTTCCATGCTTCCATAAAAGGATTTTGAAAAATTCTATTATACCTTTATGTTGCTGTCTAACATTTTTCAATTTGGGTTTAAGTTGCTGCAGAAGAAGTAATTTCTTACATACTGTAAATATTGATATTATGATCCACTGACTCTTTGATCTATGAATCAAATAAGTGTGTTGTTGATCTTCCAATAACATGGTATTTTTTGTCATTTATTTCCAACTGATTTGCACTGCAGTCAGAGAATGAAATCAGTCCTTTGACATTTGTTGAGATTTGCTTTCTGGCTTTACATACAGTCATTTTTCTTCAGTGTTACAATTGTGATTGTAAAGAATGCATTTTCAGGCAAATCCATGGAAACAGAAAGTGGGTTAGTGGTTGCCAAGGGCTGATGGGAAGAAGGAGTAGAGAATGACTGGTAGCAGTTAGAGGTTTCTTTTGGGGTTATAAGAATGCTCTGGAATTAGTGGTGATGGTCGCACAATCTTGTGAACATACTAAAAACTGCTGAATTGTATACTTTAAAAAGGTGAATTTTATGGCATATGAATAATCTCTCAAATTGCATTTTATTCAATTATTGATGCAAACTTGTTGATTATGTTTCAAATTTCTGATCTATCAAATATGTTTAATTCCATGACCATCCTAACACACATACAAGAAGCTTAGCTGACGACTATTGGATAGTGCTAGTGAGTGAGCTCGTCCTTCTGGAAAGGGACTCATTGAAAAGTGGTATGTAAGGGAAAGAATCAAAATCAAGGCTTTAACCTGTCCTTTCCCTGTGAACTGTGCCAGAGGGTAACCAGACACCAGAAGCAGCAGTTTCCTGTTGTGGCTGTACTTGAGCTAACAGATAGAAAAGGAAAGGCTGAATAAATATTACCTTTTCACATCCAATAATAAATTAAGAGATCTAGGCCTTGAGTATCTAAACAGTAAATGGAAGATAACTTTAGGAGAGAGAGAACCAGATAAGCAAACACTTCTTCCTGGAAGTAGACAACACCGCTTATGTAGAAGTCTCAAGAGAAAAAAAGTAGATCAAGCCTCCAGTACCAACTGCAGGAAATACAGAGGACAGAGAAATATGCTCAGTGACACCTAAAGGACTTGACCAAAGCAATCTACACTACGGCACACTCAGTTGCACAAGAGACTTGGTCTCTTCAACAAGCAAACTGCAAAGAAAGAAAATAATGCAGAGGGGGCCTTTTCCATTTAAGGACCATATCAGCCAATCTGAATATGTAAATATTATTTGGATCCCAGTTCAGACAAACCAAAAATAAATTTGTGACATTTATGAAATCATTGGGCAATTGAACATTGAACATTGATATTTGATGTTACTGAGGAAATTAATTCTTTCTTAGATATGAAGTTGGTGATGTGGCTATGTTTAAAAAGGAATTCTTATATTTCAGAGAGTCATACTAAACCAGAATTTCTGGATGAAATGATGTGATGGTTAGGATATGCTTTAAAATAATATGGGACAGGGGAAAGTGGGCGTTGAAATAAGATGGGCCATGAGTTGATAATGTAGCTGTTTGATGGGCACAGAGGGTTTACTTTATTATTCTGTCTATTTTGTGTATATTTAAAACTTTAGTAATATTTTTAAAATAAAAATGAAAACTATTTTAACATAAGATCTTAAGTAACCTCAATGCCTCTGTTTCTCTATTACAAAAAAACATAGTATTCACACCTACTTATCATATATCGCTGTTGTGAACAAAAATTACTCACATAATAATGGTCTAGAAGGGCTCCAAGCCATCTGGAGTAGGCTAGGCATTTGATTTCGGTACTTATTCAGACTTTTCTAATGAGTGACTCAAGATGACATCCTGGCAGCTGCAACTTGCTAGGATCTTTAGGTCGTGTCAAGATCAAGCGTGGGCATGGGCCTCTGAAGACCCCGTCATGTTTTCCCTTCATGGGGACAGCCAGCCCTGCTCTTCATTTCCTCTCTCCCTTCCCAGGAAGGCCAGATAGAGTTGAGACCTGAAAGGACAGCTTTTCAGTGGCACTTCTTACCTCAGAGGTTCAATCAGTTTCTAGACTTTGAAAGGGCTAAGCCTGGGGTTAGGGTCAGCCCTATTAGGAGAGTGGGCACTTTGGAATGGCCCTTTCTCTCTCTGTCTCTCACAGTTGCTTTCACACTTCTCCGAAGTCCTTCTCATAATCTATGCCGCTGTCATGAAGACACACAACTTTTAAAAGATGCCACTGGCTGAGTGTCTCCCTCCCCGGCTCCACTTCTGACTTAAATGGAATCAGCTCAGAATGCCGGTCCCATGTCAGCATAAATGACAGGATCCGTGGGCATTTGAAGGATGGCTTGACTTACTGGGAAACCATCCTTAGGGATCAGAATGAATGGAGAGACTGGAAGTGAGAAGCTTAGCTTTTTCCCCAGGCTTAAGGAATAGGGGGTAAGGAGGAAGGCCACGAGTGAGATAGATACTCTTGGCCCTCATCCCATTTGTTAAAAGTTCAACTCCAGCTTCATGATGAGAAAATAGGCACCCTGAGCAGAGAAGTTCCGGGGATGAAAGGTGATCAGGATTTGCCGTGTGAGAGTGTCAGCTGTCCCCCAGAACAGGAGCCCTGTCCTTCCCTGCCTGGGTCTCCCAACAGCCTGAGGGGAGGGCCCGCATTGCTGTCTGAGGATGACCTTCTCTTTGCTTGAAAAGGTAAGTGAGCCGTGCTGACCCTGTCACCTAGAAAGACATAATGATATTCAGCTACTTCAGATCCTTCCTGGAACAAGGAAGGACCCATTAAACAAGTGGATAAATACATTTAAAGTATCTGTTTTAGGAAGCTGAAGGTAAATTTCAGACTGCTCCATATTAGGGTTGCCTGATTTATTAACAAAAATACAGGGTGCCCAGTTAAATTAGAATTTCATATAAACAATGCATAATTTTTTAGTGTAAGTATGTCTTATGCAATATTTGGAACATAATTATACTAAAAACTTGTTTGCTGGTTTTCTGGCATTTAAATTTAACTGAATATCTTATAATTTTTCTGGCAATCCTACTCCACATACAATTTTTCAGTTCTTTCAGATATTCTTTTTAAAATTTAACTTAATTTTAACTTTTTTATTGAGGTATAGGTGATGTACAATGTTACAGTAGTTTACAGTATACAGCATAATGAATCCACGCTTACATACATTACAAAGTGCTCAAGGTAAGTATAATTACCAGCTGTCATCAAAC
Organism: Smutsia gigantea; assembly: GCA_032199065.1. Classification (NCBI taxonomy): domain Eukaryota; kingdom Metazoa; phylum Chordata; class Mammalia; order Pholidota; family Manidae; genus Smutsia; species Smutsia gigantea. Next base: position 48,026 of record JAVSCE010010477.1, read on the forward strand.
AAAGGCATTATAATATTATTGACTATATTACCTATGCTGTCCTTTTAAATTAAATTGTGACCAAGAGACAGAAGAAACAGTGTATGAAAAAAGATACTCCTGGTTATAAAGGGTGACAGCAAGCTGTATCTTTTTCCCTTATAAAAATTTAAAGTAGTTTTTCAAGTTGACCTATTGCATCTCCATTTCATACATGCACATTTCACCAATTTATTTCTTCCCTAGAAACACAGTGAACAATGTTGCAATATAAGGAGTCCCCAGTAGCTTATAGAACAGTGTCAGCGCTGTAGAAAGTGCTATGAAATTCTACTGACGTGATGTGACACCTGCACTAAATGTTCACAAAGGGAGAAAGAGCAGCGCTTTTCTCTGTCTCACTTGCGACCTTCCTCCTTACCACCTATTCTTTAATCCTAGGGAAAAAGCCCAACCTGGGCGGGTACGGATAGTGTGACATAGAAGCTCACCTGGAATAGTAGCTTGCGGGTAAAAATGCTGTCATGAGGCAGCACGTTGGGAAGCTGTTCAAACTGTTCCACTGTAGAAATGTGGAGATGCCTGGCCCTGGTGCCCATGTCTGTCATTTTCAGGACTGTGCTGTGAAGCAGGTGGATCAGACCCATAATCTCCCCCTTTGGACCTTGGCTCATGGAGACCTCGAGTCCTTGTTTGAAAGGAAGTGACATCCCAGCCAGAAGTGTAGCACGATAGGTTGTGGACATATGTGAAAAGTAGTAAACATTAGCACAGAATGCAGAACTTAGATTCTGTGGGTCATTCATGGGATCGTGGTTGGGGCCAGAATCCCCTCTCTAACGAACGAAGATTTTAGAAGCCTGGGGTCAGTTACAGAGACAGAGACAAGCTGCTACCCACTTGTCTCTCCCAAATCTCAAACTCACTGTTCCTAACCTCCAGTTGGTTACATTTTCTCACCAAATCCAGGTCTCACCTGAAGTCTTCACTAGGTGAATTGTTCCACATTTACTAGAACAAATGTTTCAGTGAAACACCAGCCATGTCCTGGTGGTGTTATGAGTTGTTAAGAGTGGTGCCTCCCCACCCCTACAACCAGTAAGTCTTTGAGTCTCGAGGAGCTGCCCTCAGTAGAATGTCTCAAACCCACCCTCCCCACATTCACTGTCTTGTTTGACGCCCTTATTTCAGCTGATTCTTATATTTTTGGAATATATTATGCTGCTTCATGCTGCACAAATTTTCACATTTGCTTTCCTCTTCTCTCCTTTATCTCTACCCAGTTAATTTTAATTCAGCCTTTAAAAATCAGTCCATGCTATGCCATGAATAGACACTTCTCCAAAGAAGAAATTCAGATGGCCAACAGGCACATGAAAAGATGCTCCACATCGCTAATCATCAGAGAAATGCAAATTAAAACCACAATGAGATATCACCTCCAACATCCAAAACACAAACAACAATTGTTGGCGAGGACATGGAGAAAAGGGAACCTTCCTACACTGCTGGTGGGAATGCAAATTAGTTCAACCATTGTGGAAAGCAGTATGGAGGTTCCTCAAAAAACTCAAAATAGAAATACCATTTGACCCAGGAATCCCACTCATTAGGAATTTACCCTAAGACTGCAGTAGCCCAGTTTGAAAAAGACAGATGCACCCCTATGTTTATCGCAGCACTATTTACAATAGCCAAGGAATGGAAGCAACCTAAGTGTCCATCAGTAGATGAATGGATAAAGAAGGTGTGGTACATATACACAATGGAATATTATCCAGCCATAAGAAGAAAACAAATCCTACCATTTGCAACAACATGGATGGAGCTAGAGGGTATTATGCTCAGTGAAATAAGCCAAGCCAAAAAAGACAAGTATCAAATCATAGCACTTGTATGTGGAGTATAAGAACAAAGAAAAAAACTGAAGGAACAAAACAGCAGCAGACTCACAGAATCCAAGAACAGACTAATAGTTACCAAAGGGAAAGGGACTGGGGAAGATGGATGGGAAGGGAGGGATAAGGGGGAAAAAGGGGCATTATGATTAGCAGGTGTAATGTTGGGGGGGGCATGGGGAGGGCTGTACAACTCAGAGAAG
>JAVSCE010010478.1:0-32172 GCA_032199065.1 Smutsia gigantea
AAACCTACAGAGTGTCCTGATTACAGGAGGTAGTCTATGGATTTTCATGGAAAAAACAAAAGATGAGTGTCTTGCAAATGAGTTACAGCCCAGGCAAGTTCGCTATAGATTCACTGTGATCAAAGAAATTTACAGCAAAGGGTTCTTGGGGTGAAAAGGTTATACCCAACTTTATTCCCAGGTGGCAGCTCAGTCACTAAAATCCGTTCCCTCAGGGCGAGTCTGTGTCATCACTGCTGCTTCGGATGCAGCAAGCCGGTCTCTGCCTCTGGGCCCCAGTCGTCCCGCACAGACGTCCTCTGGGTCTCTCTGTACAGTCGTTTGGCACAGTCGTCCCGCACAGACATCCTCTGGGCCTCTGTCCTCGGCGCTGCCACCACTCCAGCCTCCGCTCCGCTCTCCTGCAGTCTTGCAGCCCCGCCACCCCATCTCCGGCAGAGCACTGGGGGGAACTCTTTATATTAACACAATAATGGCTTATTGCCTAAAGGTATGGAAGCGGTAGCATAGCAACAGGCCAGTCACATCATCAGGTGGTTTAAGTTCAGTGAGGATCCTGGCCATAGGAACCCCACTTTACCCACAGTGAGCTAAGTTTTTAAGAAGAGTTCTTTGGAACTGAAAGCAAGGCTAGATTTATACTTCATTGGTCAGATGTGGTCACCAGAAGAAAGTTCACTTTTCAGGCAGGAGTTTCTCCTTGCAGACTTCTTGGACGGTTGGCAGTTTGGCCCAGTTGAATGGTTTAGAAAACAGGACGTGCAAGGCAATTCCTCTGTAATGGCTACTCTGGTTCTATTTTAAACCGGTTCTGTTTATGTCATTTTCCACAAAATAAAGGTGAAATGTTTCAGTTATCTGAAGTCCCAAATGCTGTCTCTGTCATCAACAGTCTTTCATTTTCATAATTATAAATAAAACTAATGAAAAATAGGAGGGGCCTACATGCTAATAAATACTAATATTTTAAAAAATAACATGATTCTTTACAAATAGTAGAGAAATCTAAAAAGGAAAAAATAATATATAAATATAATTTTTAAAAATCATTGTTTTATTCAGCCAGGATGCCTCCCACTCAAGCAGAAAGTGTTATAAAGAATATCATTCGAGAAATAGGACAAGAATGTGCAGCCCAAGGAGAGATTGTTTCTGAAACTCTGGTTGCTTTTATGGTAAGAATGAATATTTTGTGACTTACTACTTTATTAAAAAATGTTTTTAAGGGGTGCCCATTTTCCTCTTAAAATTCTGTGAAGCTTTCCTAAAAGTTACTTAGTTGAAAACATATGAAGACCATGGGACAAGTTAGCAAAATATATTTTTTAAAAGTCTATAATCCTGTCAATTCTAGATTTATGGAGAGTGATTTAGAAGATCTTGATGAGTGTTAGAAAGATCAGTAATATTCTATGTTGGAAATTTTTTTAACATGTATTTTTGTTCATGGTTATAAAAATTAATCATTGCTTTGGTCTTGTTTTTCTTGCTTTTGGCTTAATGCACAATAAAAATTTGTCAAAATATTCAAATAGTTTCCCAATCTAAAATCTAGCCATTGCTTTCAACCTGTTTCTCCATATAATTTTTCTAACATCATATTCAGATTTTGTATTTATTGCTTCCTTTCCTCAACCTCTACTGAAGGTGCTGATAAGTTGTGTAATAAGAATAAGAAAATCAGCGGAATACTCAAGCCCTGAGTAATCAAAAGGCAGTTGTTTAAAAAAGATGGAAACATATTAAACTAATTTTATAATTATATAATTATATGCAATAAAATTATTTTTCCTACTCTCAGGTGAAAGCTGTTGTCCTGGATCCAAGTAATGGCTTTAATGTGGATAAAACCCTCATTAAAAGTGATGTGCAGAAACTTGTTAAGGTGATTATCCAGCAATTTTCAAATTTTGAATTATTTATTTGCAGTTCTAAATACAGTGTGTTAGCCAATAATTATTGCCTTCAGCACCATGAAACAAAAACTCACCAACTAGTGGTGCAAACAAATGAGGGATTTATTTTTTCTCATAAAACAAAATCTGGAGGTATGTAGGCTATTTTTCCTGGCTTCCTGGGTCATGCATATGGCTTTCATCCCATGGTCACAAGATAGCTATTGCATCTTTAGGTAGGGAGGACAAAGAGCAAAATATGTGCGCCAATTGGGTCTGTCACTTTCTTTTTGGAAATAACTTTCCCAGAATCCTTCCCATTGCTTACACTTATTGACTGGAATGATATTGCAAGAGAGCCTGAGGCACTGATTTTTTTCTTTTTCTTAGCTGAACAATCTCTGCTCCACTCCAAATTGGGGTTCTGTTAATAAGGAAGGAAGGGCATGCATATTGGCAGGCAATAGTGTCTGCCATAGTATTTTAGAGATATCTCATTATTAATCTAATTTTACATTGAGACCTTTTTTAACTGACTTGTCATATACTATAAAATTATATAGTACTAAATTAAGATTCATGTAATTATTGATTCAATATAATTTGTGTTATTCAATTTTAAAGGAAACCTTAAGCCAATGCAAAATAATTTGTAGTTAGAAATCAAGTAGATGTGCCTGAAAATCAGTTTTTAGAACTTAAGAAAGCAGGAACTTTAGACAGTTTTTTTCATGTTTTATGTTGACTCACTGGGTATTGATGCTTAAATATTTATTTTCTAAATATTCCGAAATGTATTTCCTAAAAGTTCAACATTTTTTTTTTTCTCCTTGGATTAATGATTTTAAGCCCCTCCTTCACACAAACAACTTGAAGCAAACTTTCCTAAACTTGTATATGGATTCTTTCTGGGCCCAAACAAATAGCAGAGAAAATTTTCATCATCCCTATCTTTTCTCACAGCCAGCAATTCACACAGTGGAGCAGAGCTTTATATGCAGATACTGGAGGGGTCAGGAAGAAATTCGGAAGCCTGGAGCTGGGGAATATGTTGTTAGAATGGATTCTGCAGTCAAGATTCCATGATTCTCTAGGGCAGCCAAGAGCTGTGTCTTTCTGTGCTGATTTTAAGTGTGGTATAAAGGCTGTTCTTAGCAATACAGGAAATGACTGTGACGGTCAGTCAGAAATTTTATCAGAAAGCTATGAAGGAGAATCAAAGAAAGGCAGAAAATAAGTGTTTCCCTTTCGGTGGCCCAAGAAGAGTTTTTCTTCTTTTCTCTAACTCAACTGTGTTGCAAAAGAATAAGTATACCTTTAATATAACGGGCAGGTAAACAAACTACCAATGTACATCATAATCCAAGTGCCAGAGATTGTTTCATTTTTCCTCAAAATCATCTGGATGAACATTATAATCTTTGTAGTTTTTAGAACAGTATTTCTCCACCTGGAGGGATCCAAGTGCACAGGTTCCATAAAGACGGAGTGTCCAGTCCTCACTTGCATTCTCTTCTCCCTCCTCCCAGGGAAGCAGCTTTGGTGCTCAGGAAGGTGGATGGAGGGTGATGCCTGCCAGCTGCAGATATAAAACCTAAGGGGTGAGACGGGAAAGAGGAGGGTTGAGAGGAGGAAAGGAGATGAGAGAAAAGAAAAATCAGGTTGATCATCTCATCTAAAGGGTCAAAGCAGAGAAAGGGAATGAGCCATCTGTGTGGTGGAAAAAATGGGAGAAAACTGACCAATGGAAGAAATTTTGGAACAGAGGCAGAGCCAGCCAAATTTTATAAGCAGAGGAGTACAGCTGCAGCAGCTTTTAATAAAATGTGTGTGACCAAGAAACAGCAAAGAAGGAGTGTTGTTCAAGGCTCAAAATAAAGAGTGATGAGGAGCTCCGGACAGCAGCGTCAGCCTCACGGAGCATTTACCCACATTCAGGCTGCAGAGACTAACAAAAATGGCGAGTTTCTTGCCTTCAACTAGGCTATTAGCCACCTGCGTGAGGTGATACTGGCTACCTCGGCGGAATAACTTACTACGTACTAAATATTGGTTGGGTAAGCTACAAAGCATGAAGTCTTCAAAGAGAGAAATAAAAATAAAAGGAGTTTTTGGTGGGTAAATATCAGAAACCATTGGTTTGATGTTTCCCGTTATTTTTGAAAATAACCTTAGAAAAGACTGAGTGTTTTAGTAAATATAACTAGAAGCATTAACAGGGCATTCTTTTCTAGTGTTGTGTGACTCGGCTATTGGATAGTAAAAATCCATCCCTGGACACCATTAAGATGCAAGTCTACTTTGATATGAATTATACAAGTCGAGGTAAAATATGTCTACCTATTTTGATTGTCTTTTTAAAAAGATTCATATTGTATTTCAGGTAATAAGGGCTTCATTTGGTTAACAATGAACGATTTAACTTTTTTGTCTATCTTGACATTTTTTCCCAACTTTGAAGAATATAATAATGTTAGAAATGCTTAATGAGAAAAACACTAGTGCCCTTGTGTTAAAAGTAAATTCTAGCTATGTCCATAGTAATTATGTTTCCAAGTCTATTGTTTTAACCATTTACCACTAACACATAATAATTCGAAATTATGTAAATAATTAGACATTTATGTAAATTGTTTAATGCATACATCAAAGAAAAACTAGAAAAAAGAAAAAGGAAAATAAATTCCCCTATAGACTAGCCTGTTTTTGCCCCTGCCAGCTGCAGATATAAAGTAGTGTAATCATTCTCAGCCATTTGGTGTTTTTTGTTGTCCTTTTTTCCCCTCTATGTATTGAAATTTCAGCTGTGCTGTCTATGTAAAATAATATATCTTGCTTTTTTGCTTAAAGATAATGAAATCTTAAAGCAATAAGTGATCACGGAATTGATAAAATTGTAATTTAGATTTTTTTGATTTGCAAAAATTCTCAGTTTTTGTAGCAAGAGTATTGGTATGAACTGTGCATGACTGATGAGTCAATGATTGCTCTTGTAATAGTAAAATGGCTTGTCTCACTGTGTTAGTTGCAAGAATTGTATTGTGGAGGAATGTGGCTCCTGCCACAATTAGGCCTAGACCTCATATGTCACAGGAAGAAGGGAGAGGCATATAATTCTTGATGCAACATTATTAGCAATGCTATTCAAAGGAAGTTTATCTAGAACTAAAATAAACAGATACGTAAGTGAACAGAAATATTTATACTACGTACATGTACGTTTATTACTATATGTATGATACCGTATAGTATACTACCTATGACTCCTATGTGTGTTACACTATAAATGTACATATATTTATACTATATGTGTTTACAATAGATCTTTTATAAATTGTCTCCTTTATTTTCTGCTTAATTAAGAGGTTTTAGCCCTCTTGGATATTAGATTGCCTGTTTGAAGTCTTAGGTGCTTTGACCAGGTATGCCATTTAAAGCACTGTAATAAATCTTTCCCAATAGATTTTTGTCTTAAAGTTATTTGCTGGCCACTGTTTATTGTTTATTTTGATTACTACTTTTGATCTTAAGAAAATGCTTGTTTTTGTGCAGTAGGATTACCATACCCAAGCCATTTTTTTCACCTTCTGGTCCTACTTTCTTATGTGAAAAGAATTCTAAGTCAATATGGAACACTGTCCTTTGCCAATTTTAGAAGAATTTCTTGAAGAACATCACCGAGTCCTGGAGGCGCGATTAGGCTCTGTTAGCAGAGAAATCACAGATAGCAGAGCATGTGCGAGAGAAGAATTGGAAAGCCTGTACCGAAAGATTGTCAGCTATGTGTTACTGCGTACTGGGCTTGGGTCCCCTACAGATGTCAAGATCGTCAGAGAAGCAACAGGTGAAAAATACGTACAATTTCTATTCTGTATGTGAAAATATACGAACATTGTGTCTCTTAAATTTGTTAAGTTTAAAGTGTTGAAGATTAAAGTTCCCTTTTCATCTGGAAAAAAAAATTCACAAATAAGAGGCTACAGCTTACCCAGGCTCCTTTTACACTATGTATCAACTCTAAAACTCAAATAGCACCTCTGGAAAGTGGGTATTGTTTATTTTCTTAGAGTTGCACATATCTAGGGACCTATTACTCCTTAAAACATTGGCAGTATGATTGAGAGTACCAGGCTGATTGGACACTGGGAATCAGCGGAGGGGGAGGATTTCGTAATAATGACCGGAGTTTTCTGTCACCTAAGATGGATGTTGGAAAAGGCCACTACTTTATCCTTAGGGAAAACTTGCCCACTTCCACACTTTAAGATAAGGAATAGGCCAAATCTCTGGGCTTTTTATGGCTCTCTTCCATAATTATTTTAAAGTACCAGTTTTTCTACTGAGAACCCTAATTAGAAAGCTTGCTTTAATGCCCATTGCCAAAAAATTACTGATGAATGCTTGATGATTGAAAACAGACTTGAGGCAGTGGCATTATTTTCAGTAGCCCAGCTTTGGTACGTGATACATTTTGCTATGTATTCTGAATCAGATATCCGGAATTTAAAGAATTACATAAGTAACTATAAAATAGGCCTCTTAACTTTCAGCTGAAAGAAAACTGTAATTTAAGTTATGATATCTTTACCATTTTGTTGTCCTTTCTGTGGTTTGTTTTAGCTGCTCTACAGAGTGTTTTTCCTCAGATGGAGCTTGGGACATTTCTAACTCTTTCTAAGAAGGACAAGGAACGCCAGCTGAAAGAACTCAGCATGATTGTCACTGGAATTCGCTTATTTAACCGAGACTGTGGAAAGGGAGGAGAAGGCATTGATGACTGTAGGTGTAGCATTAGGTTAATTCTATAGGTTATGCTGGTTTAAAATTTAACTCGCCACTGAGAAAAATAATAAACAATATACCCCTGGCAGTCTTAGATTTTAGCTATGCAGTTGTGACTGTACCTTAGGTACAACTACCGTTCATAATATATAATAATTTTTAATTTTGCTGGGGCAAGACTAAGTTGTATGTATCATGAAGCTAGTGTGGGAGAGTGAATCAGTGAAGGGGATGAAGGATCTGTCCAGAGGCCAGCCTCCCTAGTTCATTTTGTGTTCTTTATTCCAAGTCAACTAACCAAACGGGAGTAAAACTCAGTGACTTAAAAAATATCACTCTGAAAGGAGAACAGTTGCTGATGCAGTTAATGGAATGAAAAAGTCCAAGAGGAGATATCTGCACACCTGCCAATTCAAGAGCATTTACTATGCTGTTACGTACTTAATGCTTTCATTATAAGCTTGAAAGTACTCATGAAATGTCTGATCAGGGACCTACCAATGGACATAGCTTCTTTATGAATTTAGCACACATGTAGGCCCACTGATAAGGTGTTTTTGTGTCTTTTACCAGATTTAGTATAATAGGGTAATATTTTTTGCATTTTAAAAACAGTGTTGAATCATAAAATTCCCATTCTTCATGAAGTTCCCTATCTTGCCAGAGTATTCGTTATTTTTCAGTACTCCAATGGGTTTCTTAAGTTGCACACTTTTTTCTTTTTTGCAAATAGAGAAGAAGATACACAGAAGAGATACACTGTCTTTTCGAGAGGCACATGGTCAATAGCATATAATATCAAAGCTATGTATTCTTTAGACTTTATTTTAGTGGCAAAAGCTGATGTACTCTACCTTTTGGGTATCATTCTGACAGTATCTTTTTGTTTGGATTGGTTTTTTTTGGATGCTTTCCTTCATAGTGTGGGATCCATGAAGTATATTCCTCATTATTAATTTGCTTGAGAGAAAAACTAAACTTAATCTCAAAATATGACCACTTTCTAGGTTTTTTCTTCTTAATTCTTTTTAGATCCCTTCATGTCTCTCTTATATACCTTTAAAAACAGTGCCAGCTATTCTGCAAGAAGCAATCCCAGCCATCACTCAGCATATTGATTCCCAAATTCAGACTGCCCAGGACCAGGCATACCGCTACACAGCCATTCTTGAGAAAGTAGCAAAGAGCCCACTCATGAGTATAGAATTTCAGCCATATATGTTAAAAGAAGCCCTTTATAATGTACGACAATATGAGATCTTCCTTCAGATCATTCTGGTGAGTTAATGTCATAAGATCCGGCTTTTTCCATGGAATGTAACCTCTTTATATTATTATGGGACTAAAACAAAATGTAGACCCAGGTCACTGATAAAAAAAGGCAACCTTAATAACTGCTTGCTTCATTTTGCATCTGTAGGACCAGGTACTAAAATAGGAATGGAGAAGTTGCATTTGATTTTAATGAAACTATGTTTGGTGGGAATTGATTTTCTGGTTGTTGATTCTCTTTGGTATCAGTCATATGATTGTTAGCATGCAGTAGTTAAGCAGTGGTATGTGTGTATATGACACTGCATGTTTTCACTGAGAGCATGTATCCAACATATTGTTTGGCAGGTAGTTGACACTCAAATTAGTTTTATGTAATGATCTGTTTTTATTGTAAAAATTGGTAGAAAAGATTTTTATTTCTGATGTTTTTAGATCTAATGAACAAGCCAAACAAGATCCTCAAAGTGTTGGCAAATAGGGTAAAGTGGTGATTTTAAGCTTTCTAAAAGTGGCAGAGCCCTTTCTTTCAGATGGAAACATACTCAGAATCCTAAAAATATAAAACGTTATCTAGTTGAAAGATTTGAAGGACCTTCAACCAAGAGACATTCCCATGCCACTGTAGGGTTCCAAGAAACACCGATAACTGTATCATGACAGTAAGCTATGTTCCCACCAGTCACTGTTTTTGTTTCCTAGTGGGGAGTATTTTTTTTTCAGTTTTATTGAGGTATAATCGACAAGTTGTAAGGTACTGAAGTACAATGTGATGGTCTGATATCCGAATACATTGTGATAGGAGTCCCCCATCAAGTTAATCAACACGTCCATCCCACTGGTCACTGTTTGCCTTTACACAGCTTCTACTTCCCAATAATCATGAGACTCAGGGTCCTGGAACCACCCTTTGTGTGAGTGTGTGTCCTGAAGGATAGAACAGGGTTTGCTGTGGTCCTCTCTTCTTTTAAACTTATATCTTTATGACTTGATACTACTTTTGGATGCACTTGATCTGTCTTCTCTGTTTACCTCTACTGTAGGGAATAGAAAGATAAATATCCAGATGACATGACTTCATTGCAACAAACTAGGAATGTCCTTACTGCTTACTACTAATTTCTGCTATCTAATTACCCTCATAAAGGAGGACTCTAAATCAACTATTTAAAGTGAAATAATTCTCCAGGGTAAATGATCCTTTAACATTGACTTGTGGCTGTCAGCCTTATGGAGCTAGTCAGATACTAAGAGGATTTTACAATCAGTTTATATTGAAATGCATCTAGGTCCACAAGGTTAGAACCTCCCATTTACTTTTGTCATCTGCATATGGAAGGGATATCAGAAGAGAGCCTCAGGAAACTGTCACACACACAGTGTAAGGATGTTGTAGAGGACATCGTTCATTATATAGTATCTTCTCACAGCTTTCAGTCATGAATCATAGTCAGCCAACTAACTTAACAGTCTAAAATTCTCACTGAGTTCTCTCAGAGCTAGAGGGACAGTTAGTAGAGCATATAAGTGAAGACTGTGGGCTCTGCCACCAGTCTGCACAGATTCAGATTCTGACTTTGCCATTTACAAAGTCCATATCCTTGAGGAAGTTGCCTGATTGCTCTGTACCTTTGTTTCCATATCTGCAAAGTGGGGTTATTGAGCCTCCACTATGTAAGTAAGGTAGAAGAGTGTCTGGCACAGAGTAAAGTAAGAGCTCAATAAATGGATGACGATGGTGATGTTGATGGTGACGATGACGCTGCTGCTATTGTTTATTATTACTGTCGTCACTCTTAGGGCTTAAGCAGAACAGCTCTGAGTTCATTCTGGTAGGGGTACAAGGTGAAGAACTCTTACTTTTCCAGACAGTATCTCATTTTCAAGCCCTTTGCTACTTGTGCTATTGAGAAAGTTAACTTTCTGGCCTTGGCACTGTTTATGACTGTTTTGTGCTAACTTCAGTCAAGGTCAGGATGAATTCTCCTACCTTCTCTTTGCTGTTAATCAGTGTTTTTTTCTGCTGTTTTGTTTTTTGATTATTGAGTCTTCCACCAGCAATCCACCTTACAGTTAAGGTTGACTATTGCAGAATAGATATTGGTTTAATCAACATTATTTCTAGGTTATAAAATATGTCAGCTTATATTTAGCGGAGACTTCTTCCTGTCTATAAAATCTATGGCTATTCTTTTTTAAAGTCACGTTATTTGAACAGATACTAGTATTTTTTTAAAGTATTGATTTTGATTAAAATTTTTTTCTTTTGCCAGTCCTGTATTTAGTTCATGTAAACATTTAAAATTTTCAGTTATAGCCTGCATAAGATAGTGAGTTATTTTCATCAGGACTTTATTTGCTGTAGTGAACAAAATCAAATATTCTGAAAAGTAAAGGGAGGGGTGATCACAGTCTTGTTGACTGTCTTAGCTGAGAGAATAAAATTCCATCCTCTGTGGGCTTTTGAAGTGCAAGGCAGTCACCAAAGAGAGAAAGCCATTTATTATTGTACAAATGAAAGTTGCATTTGACATATAACAATTCTTAAAATGTATAAGTAAAGACTTTTGTTGACTTCTCCCCCAAGCTGTGTGTGCAAGGCCCATTCAAAGAATAGACAACACAGGACTTCTTGATGTTTCCTGATAACCCAAGTAAAAAAAAATCAGTTAGATGGAATTTGTGCTTGTTTTAGACTTGTTGAAAAATGTGCATGGGAGAAAGTATGGGGAGCTTATAAATTTAAAAGGTGGAGAGGGAAGAAACATGCTGGGATCATATACTTTTCCCAAGCATTTTTTTTACTGCATTATGGGAAAATACTTTAAGTGATTTAAGTATTACTATAGAACTAACATTATTATTTTTCACCAACAATCTCATTTGAAATATCTTAAAAAATTTTTTTAGTTGAAGTATGCTTGGTATACAGTATTATATTGATTTTATGTGTATAACATAGTGATTTGACAATTACATATATTATGAAATGCTCACCATGACAAGTGTAGTTACCATTTGTCACCATACAAAATTATTATAGTATTACTGACTGTATTCCCTATGCTTTATTTTTCATCCCTGTGACTTGTTTATTTTAAAACTGGAAGTTCTTACCTCTACCTCTTTCACATGTACTCCCACACCCGTACCCTCTGACAACCACCAGTTTTTTCTCTGTATTTAAGTCTGCTTCTCTTTATTGTTTTTCAGATTCCACATATGAGTGAAATCACACGGTATTTGTCTTTGTCCAACTTATTTCACTTAGCATAATACCCTGTAGTTTCACCCATGTTGTTGCAAATAGCAAGATTTCATTATTTTTTATGGCTGAGTAATAAATATTCCCTTGTGTGTGTGTGTATATATATATATATATATATATACTTCATCTTCTTTATCTGTTCATCTGTTGATGGGCATTTAAGTTTCTTCTCTATCATGACTATTGTAAATAGTGCTGTGATAAATACACTTGTAGGTGCGTGTATCTTTTTGAATTAGTGTTTTTGTTTCTTCAGATAAATACCCAGCAGTGGAATTACTGGATTGTCCGGTAGTTCCATTTTTGAGAAACCTCCATACTATTTTCCATAGTGCCTGCACTAATTTACATTCCTACCAACACTTCTTATTTCTTGACTTTTTGATACTAACCATTCTGACAGATATGAAGTGATACCTCACTGTGGTTTTGATTTGCATTTCCCTGATGATTAATGATATAGAACATCTTTTCATGTGTTTTTCATCCATCTGTATGTCTTCTTTGGAAAAATGTCTAGTCAGGTCCTCTGTCCATTTTTTAATTGGATTATTTGCTTTTTTGGTGTTGTATCAGTTCTTTATATGTTTTAGATATTAACTCCTTGTCAGATATATCATTTGCAAACATGTTCTCCTATATTTCATAGGTTGCCTTTTCATTTTTTGATGGTTTCCTTTCCGGTGCCTAAGCTTTTTAGTGTGATGTAGTCCCAATTATTTATTTTTGCTTTTGTTTCCCTTGCCGAGGAGACAGATCCAGACAAATATTGCCAAGACCAATGTCCAAGAGGTTATTGCTTATGTTTTCTTTTGGGAGCTTTATGGTTTCAGGTCTTCCATTGAAGTCTTTAATCTATTTTTTTAACCTTAAAAAAATTTTTAATATGTATTTTTTATTTGGGTATCATTAATATAAAATCACATGAGCAATATTGTGGTTACTAGATTCCCCCCTTATCAAGTCCCCACCACATACCCCATTACAGTCACTGTCCATCACTGCAGTAAGATGCTACAGAGTCACTACTTGTCTTCTCTGTGCTATACTGCCTTCCCTGTGCCTGCCCCTACATTATGTGTGCTAATCGTAATGCCCCTTATTCCCCTTCTCCCTCCCTTGGCACCCGCCCTCCCCAGTCCCTTTCCCTTTGGTAACTGTTAGTCCATTCTTCGGTTCCGTGAGTCTGCTGTTGTTGTGTTCCTTCAGTTTTTGCTTTGATCTTATGTTCCACAGATGAGTGAAATCATTTGGTACTTGTCTTTCTCCATCTGGCTTATTTCACTAAGCATAATACCCTCTAGCTCCATCCATGTTGTTGCAAATGGTAGGATTTGTTTTCTTCTTATGGATGAATAATACTCCATTGTGTTTATGTATCACATCTTCTTTATCCATTCAACTACTGATGGACACTTAGGTTGCTTCCATGGGTTGACTATTGTAAATAGTGCTGCGATAAACATAGAGGTGCATATGTCTTTTTGAACCTGGGCTCCTGCATTCTTAGGGTAAATTCCTAGGAATGGAATTCCTGGGTCTTTAATCTGTTTTTATTTTTTTTTCTTGGTTCATATTTTTCTTATGTTTCTTTATTTTATTTTATTTCTTTATTTTTATTTTATTTTTTTATTTTGGTATCCTTAATCTACAATTACATGTGCAATATTATGGTTATTAAACTACTCCCTTCATCAGGTTCCCCCCACCAACCCCATTACAGTCACTGTCAATCAGCGTAGTGAGATGCTATAGAATCACTACTTGTCTACTCTGAGTTGTACAGCCCTCCCCGCACCCCCCCCCCAACATTACATCTGCTAGTCGTAATGCCCCTTTTTCCCCCTTGTCCCTCCCTTCCCACCCATCCTCCTCAGTTCCTTTCCCTTTGGTAACTATTTGTCTGTTCTTGGGTTCTGTGAGTCTGCTGCTGTTTTGTTCCTTCAGTTTTTTTTCTTTGTTCTTATACTCCACATATGAGTGAAATCATTTGATACTTGTCTTTTTCCACTTGAATAATTCACTGAGCATAATACCCTCTAGCTCCATCCATGTTGTTGCAAATGGTAGGATTTGTTTTCTTCTTATTGCTGAATAATATTCCATTGGGTATATGTACCACCTTTTCTTTATCCATTCATCTACTGATGGACACTTAGGTTGCTTCCATTTCTTGGCTATTGTAAATAGTGCTGCGATAAACATAGGGGTGCATCTGTCTTTTTCAAACTGGGCTGCTGCATTCTTAGGGTAAATTCCTAGGAGTGGAATTCCTGGGTCAAATGGTATTTCTATTTTGAGTTTTTTGAGGAACCTCCATACTGCTTTCCACAATGGTTGAACTAATTTGCAGTCCCACCAGCAGTGTAGGAGGGTTCCCTTTTCTCCACATCCTCGCCAACATTTGTTGTTGTTTGTGTTTTGGATGTTGGCCATCCTCACTGGTGTGAGGTGATATCTCATTGTGGTTTTAATCTGCATTTCTCTGATGATTAGCGATGTGGAGCACCTTTTCATGTGCCTGTTGGCCATCTGAATTTCTTCTTTGGAGAAGTGTCTATTCATATCCTCTGCCCATTTCATAATTGGATTATTTGCTTTTTGTTTGTTGAGGTGCATGAGTTCTTTATATATTTTGGATGTCAACGCCTTATCGGATACGTCATTTATGAATATATTCTCCCATACTGTAGGATGTCTTTTTGTTCTACTGATGGTATCCTTTGCTCTACCGAAGCTTTTCAACTTGATATAGTCCCACTTGTTCATTTTTGCTTTTGTTTCCTTTGCCCAGGGAGATATGTTCATGAAGAAGTCGCTTATGTTTATGTCCAAGAGATTTTTGCCTATGTTTTTTTCTAAGAGTTTTATGGTTTCCTGACTTACATTCAGGTCTTTGATCCACCTTGAGTTTACCTTTGTGTATGGGGCTAGACAGTAGTCCAGTTTCATTCTCTTACATGTAGCTGTCCAGTTTTTCCAACACCAGCTGCTGAAGAGGCTGTCATCTCCCCATTGTATACCCAAGGCTCCTTTATCAAATATTAATTGACTGTATATGTTTGGGTTAATGTTTGGATTTTCTATTCTGTTCCACTGGTCTGTGGGTCTGTTTTTGTGCCAATACCAAATTGTCTTGATTACTGTGGCTTTGTAGTAGGGTTTAAAGTCAGGGAGCATAATTCCCCGTTTTATTCCTCCGTCTCAGGATTGCTTCAGCTATTTGGGGTCTTTTGTGGTTCCATATGAATTTTACAATTACTTGTTCCAGTTCATTGAAGAATGCTGTTGGTATTTTGATAGGGATTGTGTTGAATCTGTAGATTGCTTTAGGTAGTATAGCCATTTTGACAATATTTATTCTTCCTAGCCAGGAGCATGGGATGAATTTCCATTTGTTAGTGTCCTTTCTCTTATAATTCTTTGTATTTCTGTGGGGTCTGTCGTTATTTTTCCTTTCTCATTTCTGATTCCGTTTATGTGTGTAGATTCTCTTTTTCTCTTAACGAGTCTGGCTAGGGGTTTATCTATTTTGTTTATTTTTTCAAAGAACCAGCTATTGGTTTCATTTATTTTTTCTATTGTTTTATTCTTCTCAATTTTATTTTCTTCTCTGATCTTTATTATGTCCCTCCTTCTGGTGACTTTGAGCCTTACTTGTTCTTCTTTTTCCAATTTCAGTAATTGTGTCTTCAGACTATTCATTTGGGATTGTTCTTCCTTCTTTAAATCGGCCTGTATTGCAATATACTTTCCTCTTAGAACTGCCTTTGCTGTGTCCCACAGAAGTTGTGGCTTTGTGTTATTGTTGTCATTGGTCTCCAAATATTCTTTGATCTCTGTTTTAATTTGGTCATTGACCCACTGATTATCTAGGAGAATATTGTTAAGTCTCCGTGTATTTATGAGCCTTTTTCTTTCCTTTTTACAATTTATTTGTAGTTTTATACCTTTGTGATCTGAAGTTGGTTGGTAGAATTTCAATATTTTTGAATTTACTGAGGTTCTTTATGTGGCCTAGTATGCGGTCTATTCTGGAAAATGTTCCATGTGCACTTGAGAAGAATGTGTATCCTGTTGCTTTAGGGTGTAGAGTTCTGTATATGTCTGTTAGGTCCATCTGTTCTAATGTGTTGTTCAGAGCCTCTGTGTCTTTACTAATTTTCTGTCTGGTTGATCTATTCTTTGGAGTGAGTGGTGTGTTGAAGTCTCCTAAAATGAATGCATTGCGTTCTATTTCTTCCTTTCATTCTGTTAGTATTTGTTTCACATATGCTGGCGCTCCTGTGTTGGGTGCATATATATTTATAATGGTTATATCCTCTTGTTGGATTGACCCCTTTATCATTATGTAATGTCCTTCTTTATCTCTTGCTACTTTCTTTGTTTTGAAGTCTATTTTGTCTGATACAAGTACTGCAACACCTGCTTTTTTCTCCTTGTTGTTTGCATGAAATATCTTTTTCCATCCCTTCACTTTTAGTCTGTGTATATCTTTGGATTTGAGGTGAGTTTCTTGTAGGCAGCATATAGATGGGTCTTGGTTTTTTATCCATTCTGTTACTCTGTGTCTTTGATTGGTGCATTCAGTCCATTTACATTAGGGTGATTATTGATAGATATGTACTTATTGCCATTGCTGGCTTTAGATTCGTGGTTACCAAAGGTTCAAGGGTTGCTTCTTTACTATCTAACAATCTAACTTAACTTTCTTGTGAAGTTATTGTAAACACAGTCTGATGTTTCTTTCTCTCCCTTCTTATTCTTCCTCCTCCATTCTTTATATACTAGGTGTTTTATTCTTTGCCTTTAGTTAGTATTTGGATGGTCTGCTTTCTTTGCTATGATTTTATTTTCTCTGGTGACATCTTTTTAGCCTTAGGAGTGCTTCCGTCTAGAGCAGTTCCTTTAAGATGTCCTGTAGAGGTGGTTTATGGGAGGCAAATTCTGTCAGCTTTTGCTTGTCTGGAAATTGTTTAATCCCTCCATCATATTTAAATGATAATCGTGCTGGATACAATATTCCTGGTTTGAGGCCCTTCTGTTTCATTACGTTAAATATATCATGCCATTCTCTTCTGGCCTGTAAGGTTTCTGTTGAGAAGTCTGATGATAGTCTGATGGGTTTTCCTTTGTAGGTGATCTTTTTTCTCTCTCTAGCTGCCTTTAATACTCTGTCCTTATCTTTGATCTTTGCCATTTTAATTATTATGTGTCTTGGTGTTGTCTTCCTTGGGTCCCTTGTGTTGGGAGATCTGTGGGCTTCTGTGGCCTGCGAGACTATTTCCTTCCCCAGCATGGGGAAGTTTTCAGCAATTATTTCTTCAAAGACACTTTCCATCCCTTTTTCTCTCTCTTCTTCCTCTGGTACTCCTATAATGTGAATATTGTTCCGTTTGGATTGGTTCCACAGTTCTCTTAATATTCTTTCCTTCCTACAAATCCTTTTATCTCTCTCTGCCTCAGCTGCTCTGTGTTCCTGTTCTCTGATTTCTATTCCATTAATAGTCTCTTGCATCTCGTCCAGTCTGCTGCTAAGCCCATTGATCGCTTGTGTCATTTCTGCATTGTCTTTCCTGACTTCCCTCACTTCCTCCCTCAGCTCTTGCATATTTCTCTGCAGATCCATCAGTATGCTTATGACTTTTATTCTGAATTCTTTTTCAAGAAGATTGTGCATTTCCATCACATCAGGCTCCCTCTCTGGTGTTGTCTGGGTCTGGGTAAGTTTTGTTTGTACCATATTCCTCTGTCTTTTCTTGGCGATAGAAGTGGTCACTGGCAGGTGCCACGTATGTCAGCTGGGCTCCTTAAAACTTTTAAAAAGAAAAAAAAAAGGAAAAAGAAAAGAAAGAAAAGAGAAAATAAAAAGGAAAGAAGGAAAAGAAAGAAAAGAAAAAAAACCGCCTGCCAGGAGTAGGTTCTGTGAGGATGCTGTAGGTGGCACTGCTGCTCCACTATTCTGCAGCTGCTGCCACGCTGCTCCGCACGGCCCTTTGTAGCTCTGGCTGGGGCGGGAATGAATGGGAGGCTGCTGATCTCTGTGGAATGTCTCAGTTCGGCTACTTTTTCCCAGTCGCCAGCTAAGGGGTCCGAAATTCCCCAGGACTCCCAGCCTGCTGGCCTGAGTGCGCTGGGATGATCCTGCTCCTCTGTTGGGCCCCTGTCTCTTTAAGACTGCTAAAAAAGCGTGCGCTTTTCTTTTGTCCCGGAGAGCTGGCTGAGAGGTCCTGGGTGCGTTCCCCGGTTCAGATCCTGCACTTCTATCTCTCCAATCTCCCATACACTGCGTGATGTGTGTCAGTGCTCCCAGCACAGATCACCAGAGCTGGTTATTTTGCGGGCCTTTACTTCCCCTCCCTCTCGGCTCTGAATCCTCTCCTCCTGCTCGTGCACTGGGGTGGGGGAGTGCTCAGGTCCCGCCAGGTCGTGGTTCTGTATCTTATATGCTTTGCTAGGTGCCAAGTCCTCTCAGGTGTAGCTGCAGGCTTGGTGCTGTCCTGCATCTTCTGGTCTCTCTTTTAGGAACAGTTGTATTTTCATAAATATATATGGTTTTGGGAGGAGATTTTCGCCACCCTGCTCATGCCGCCATCTTCCCAGAAGTCTCTCTGTTTTATTTTATTTTTTGCATATGGTGTGAGCAAGTGGTTTAGTTTAATTCCTTTGCATATAGCTGCTCATTTTCCCCAGCACCATGTATTGGAGAGACTGTCTTTTTCCCATTGCATATTCTTTCCTCCTTTTGTTGTAGATTAATTTACCATATAAATGTAGGTATATTTCTGGGCTCTCTCTTTTGTTACATTGATCTATGTATTTGTTTTTGTGCCAGTATCATTCTGTTTTGATTACTGTAGCTTTGTAGCATAGTTTGAAATCACGGAGTGTAATACTTTCAGTTTTGTTCTTTCTCAAGATTGCTTTCACTAGATGATGTTCTTGTACCTCAGAGCCTGAGTTTGGCCCATTTGATCCTATCTGGGAGGCTTTAAAGGTGGAGTCCATGCCCCAAACCTCCCACAAGGCTTGAGCTGATCTTCCTCCAAGGTAGGCCTACTCACCCTGAGAGCCCATGATCACAGGAAGAAGCAACCAAGTTCATGTGGGAGAAATGGAGACAGAGAATGTGTTGACCAACAAAGCCTTAAGGGAAATGTAGTCCAAGGCTGGAAAAGCGGCATTGCTATTAACAGAAGGAATGCTTCTTTGTGTATCCCTGGAAGCTGTACCTTCATCCTTCAGAAGGCCCAGAGGTACCATGGGCTCAGCCTGATTTCTTGGATGATATGTTGGCCCCAGCATTAACATTCTAGTGCTGTGTCATTTCCCCAGTAGCAGGTTAACTTAAACTCATCAAGTTGTATGTCGTCCTCTGATGAAATAAGAAGACAAACTCTGGATGGTGAAGAAAGACATGAAAAGGATATTTGTCCAAAACATGGTAAGAAGATAGAAAGGCAACAAGACGTGGGAGGCAAATTGCATCCATCTCCAATAAAGTACAGACCGAGGAAAAAAGCAGTGAATATAAGAAAATAGGAAAAATACTTCCTCTGATCTCAGACCTTATATCTTTTCAGGCAATACCTTTTCAACATAACTCAAGTCTGAAACACAATTTAGACTTAATCATAAAGGAAGTTGTGCAGGAAAGACCATCAATTTAATTAATTAGGAAGTCCTGCTACAGCTTACTTTATGGTAATAATTTAATTTTAATTTTAAATCAGTGTGGAAATGCCTTCAGTTAAAAAAATTGAATCCCATCTGATATCAGAGCATTCATACTGGAGAGAAAACATGAATTTACTGAATGTGGGAAAACTTTCACCTCATTATATGTAGAGGTCAAATGCGAGGGAAACCGTGTGCTTCTGATAAATACTGAAAAGCCTTTAGCTAGATGACAAATCTCACTGAGCAGAAGAAAACTCATATTGGAGAGAAACCAGTGAATGTAACAAAACTTCATTGAGTATTAGAAAATTTATATTTGGAGGAAAAGCTTTGTGCTGAGTATTATAAAATTCTCTCTCCAATCTTATCCCTCACTCTACATTTGAAAGAGCATACACAGAGAAGTCCTACATATGTAAAAAATGTGCAGATACTTTCAGCCAAAAGTAAATCTTCATTCATCAAAAAATTCATACTGGAGAGAAACCTTTTGAATGTGGGAAAGCTTCCATTCAGATGTCACACCTCAGTCAGCAGAGAATTTTTAGTGGGAAAACCTCTTTGCCTGTAAGGTGTGTGGGAAAGTCTTCAGCCACAAATGAAATCTTACTGAGCATGAGCATTTTCTTGAGAGAGAGATAGCTTTGAATATAATGAATGAGGAAAAGCCTTCAGCCCAAAGCAGTATGTCATTAAACATCAGAACACCCATACTGGAGAGAAGCTTTTTGAATGTAATGAATGTGGAAAG
Source organism: Smutsia gigantea (assembly GCA_032199065.1). Classification (NCBI taxonomy): domain Eukaryota; kingdom Metazoa; phylum Chordata; class Mammalia; order Pholidota; family Manidae; genus Smutsia; species Smutsia gigantea. Next base: position 19,649 of record JAVSCE010010478.1, read on the forward strand.
TCCTTCAGCCAGCAGGAAAACCTCCTTACCCCTCAGAAAATTCACACTGGAGAGAAACCCTTTGAATGTAAGGATTGTGGAAAAGCATTCATTCAGAAGTCAAACCTCATCATACACCAAAGAACTCACATGGGATAGAAGACCTTTCTTTGTAAGAGGTGTGGAAAAAACATCAGTGGCATATCAAACCTCACTGAACATGAGGAAATTCATATTGGAGAGAAACCTTTTAAAGGTAGTGAATATGGGAAAACTTTTGGCCAGAAGTACTTCATAAAACACCAGAACATTCACAGTGGAGAGAAACCCGATGAATGTAGTGAATGTGGAAAAGTCGTCCCTCGACGAACATCTCTTACTGTACACGAGAGTTTATTCCAGTGATAAACCTTATGAATGCAATGTATGTGGAAAAGCCTTGTCTCAAAGCTCATTTCTTACCACACCTGTAAGAAGCCATACAGGTGAGAGACCCTATGTAATGAATGTGGGGAAGCTTTCCCTTAGTTCTCAGCCCCTGCTCTGCCTTTAAGAATACACACAGGTAAGAAGCTTATCAACATAGTGCATGTGGGAAAGTTTTCAGCCAGAAGTCACACCACAATAGACACCAGAAATTTGTACTCATTAAAAGCCCTGTGAATATCTTGAAAGTTGGAAAGCTTTCATCAAGAATTTACATCTCTTGGCACATCAAAAATAATCATTCTGAAGGAAAGCATCACAAGTGAGGGAAACAAAAGCTAAAACTTATGGGACATGAGAATTTATACTGAAGAGAACGACATTTATATGTTAAAATCCTGTGCCCCCCAAAAACCTAGTGGCCCAGGTAATGCCAACACTATAGATACAAAAATTGGAAATGGAAGACATGCTTGTAATTATTGCTGTCTACATAGATCTGGAGATATTAATGTAACAAGAAAAATAAGTTGCAAGTATTGAGAAGGAAGAGACTTCTATGGTATTGAGTTGGTAAAACAGAAGAGATTCTGGAAACATATGCATTTATTAGGATTTAGAATGTGGTAGAAATGGCATCAGGAGGTGAGAAGGTAATGGGAGCATTTAAAAAATGATTTGGAGGCAATTTGTTCTCCAAGGGGAAAAAAAATAGACCATGAACTATATACAAAGGTAAGATCCAAGGGGATTAAAAAACAGGTATATGAAAAAGCTATATACTAAAATTGTTATGACCTTGGGAGTAGGGAAACTTTCCTTATAACGAGTACAAAAATACCTAGCAATTCTATGCCGTATTTGTATTCTTAGGAAATATGTACCAGGCTATTTACTGCGGCATGATTTCTAGTACCCCAAAATTGGAAACTAAATGCCCACCAGAAACAAAATGGAAAATACTTACAGTGGAATGAATACTGTATCTGTGAGAGGTAACAAATGAGATCTACATGTATTACAAAGAAAAATCTCAAAAATAATGTTGAGGGGAGAAATGAAATTGCAGAATGACCTATACAATGACATTTTGTACTTTTCTTTATTCTTAAATTTTTCTCAAAATTAATGGGGGTGAGGATGAAAACACTGTACCTATAGAAATTGTGTTCTGATGGATTCATTCATAATTAAATACTAATCTTTTTATAGAAAATATTTCTAAAATTCTATCGATGAGTGGATGGACTTGCTCTATATGTAATATGAAATTATTAAAATAAAAAATGACAGCATAATTTTAAAAAAGATTGCTTTTTCTATTTGGGGTGTTTTGTGGTTCCATACAAGTTTCAGTATTGTTTGTTATATTTCTTTGAAAAATGCCATTGGAATTTTGACAGGGCATTGAATCTGTAGGTTTCTTTGGATAGTGTGAACATTTTAACAGTAATATTACAATCCATGAGCACAGAATAGCTTTGCATTTGTTTGCGAGGCCTGACTTTACAACGAAAACTTCTATATGGTTGTGAACAAGTTTTATTTATTTATTTTTTGTAAAATGTAAACAGAGTGTTCTAGGACATTATCAGGAAACAATCAAGAAGCTCTGTGTGCCTTGAAAACAGCTTGGGAGAGGAGGTCTAGACTATCCTCAATTTTAGGTTTTAAGAAGTGTTATGTTTTGAATGTAACTTTTACTTTGGAGAATATATGCAGATTTATATCTGTCTCTTGTTGCTGTTGCACAAATCTAAAAAGACCTTAAGGACTGCATTCCTAAAGCAGAATAACAAGGGAGGAAAGCTCTGTGAGGTAGTCAAAAAACCTATTGAAAAGCACAGATAATATATAGGAGAATGAAGCAAGAAGAGAGGAAATGCTTAAAAAGTACTATGGGTAAAATTATAATAGGATACATATTACATTTGTGAAGAAGAACATTTCATTAGTTGAAATAAAGTAATATTTGAAATATACTATGAAGTAATTATTTTTGTCACTTAAAAATAATTAGTAAAGCATATAGTTAGGCTATAGATATCTGAAAACTCAAATACACTTTTTTCCTCTTCAAGTAAATGTCACTCTTTTACAGTGTACTGATAAACTCATACCACTGTCATTTCTAAGATGTTCACATCTTAGTACAATATAATGGGTAAGAGCTGGCCGCTGAGATCAGATGGTTTGGGGTAGAATCATGATTCTACCCTTTATAAGCTGTATATTTGGGCAATTAACTTTCTATACCTTGGTTTTCTTTTTTGTACTTATAAGAATTTAATATGGTGCTTACCACATAGTAAGAATAAATTATTTCAGATTCAGCATTTAACATCCTATTTTCAAATTAGTCATATCAGAAATTGTTTTTCTTTCAATGCTATGATTTTTAAGATTTTCTGCATTTTTAATGTAATTTTAAAAAATATTGGTATCAAAATAGTTCTCAGAAGAAACCGCATTAATTTTATCATTGAGGAATGGGAAATAACAGCTTTATAAAATACTTCAGTGGAATATCAAAGAATACCCTAAGATGTATACTGAAAGTATACATTTGAAAAAAACTACAGCCATTGTGTTTCAAAAGGTTCATCCACCCAAGAAGTATTTCTGGGGCACTATCCTTATACCAGTTCTGTTCTTGGTGTTGGGAATAACATGGAGAACAGAATCTGTGCAGGGACTTTGGGGAGTAGGAAAGGCTTCAAACACATATGTTTTTTTAATGAAGTTATAAAAATATTAATGAAAATTATGTTGTTTTCACAGTCAGATATAATTACCTGTGCTCAGGAAGTAGAAATGATGATAAAGCAGTTAGGAGCTCAACTAGAACAATTAAAAATGACTGTAAAACCAAAGAGAGCCGTCCCAACATCACAAGTCTTTGTAAGTTTTTGTCATCCACTTTGATCTTAAGGGTGAATATACTTTTGAGTCCTATAAAACTGATCATAAGTAGTGATAATTATATTTAATTACTAAAAATATGTTCTCAAATACATTTGATCCTGTTCTTTATGGTTATTTTGCAGTAATAGTATAAATTTGATGAGATGATTCCCTTGGTAGGCAATTGCTGCTAAAGGAAATGCAAATATATATTCTAATAACCATAATACTGGTATCGGCCGTGGCAACAAAAATAATCCATAGTGCAGTGTTGCAAATGTGTTCACAGTAGCTGTTTAGAAACTGCCCCCAGGAAAGAGGTGATAGTACTTTTGATCTTCTGAAAAGACATGATAATCACTTTAACAGGCTTGCACTTGGACCGACTCTGATTATCTGCACCATCTTATGGGCAAACCTGGTAGCCCCAAGGAGATATATAAAATGCATATGCAGTATTTCATAGAGCATTTTGAGGTTCTGATAATGTTCTGTAATCATCCCCAATATTTGACTTTAAAAATCAAGAAACTAAAGGCTAAGTTGTTCTATTTATAAGTAAAGCCTGATTAACTTTTGTGTTGTCAGTTCTGTAAGTTTGTGACCCTTAAAATGCATAAAAAATGTTTTAACTTGCTGCCCTAAAATCTGTAACTTGCAGCTCACAAGACACTCCCCAAGGTAGATTTCTAGGCTTCCAGGTTCTTTTGAATCATGATTGAGCTAGATAAATCTAATTATAATGAGTCATACTTAGCTTTTTAAAGAAAATAAGGTAATTTCCCCATGAGATTTTGAGGGAAGGCCCATAAATCTTTCTTAGGTGATCAAATGTGTTTGGCTTTTTTGAGTAAATTAGCTTTATGACAATCATACCAAAATAAGATATGTGAAATAAAATACATGTTTATTTTCTCATAATTTATGAGTCCAATTTCCATCTAGATACTGTTGTCTAATATCATGAGACTTTTACTTGTCTTAAGAGTTAATTTCCTTGTATTTAATAATTGTTTTGCTTTGCATATTATCAGTGGGGTCAGAGACTGTCCCCACATTGAAATAATAAAAAATACTCTCTTGGGGAAAGAAAAGAATTTCTTCACAAGTGAAATTTTGTACTTATTTTTAAGAGTACAGTGATTTATAATTTTAATGAACAGTTATATTTTGAACAATTTTTTTTTTCTTCAGCCCATCTTCATTGCACTTTCCAATCTGTGGACTAGCTTTCAGGATGAAACTGTTTTGATTAGTGTCCTCAGTAATTTAACTGCTCACCTTGAGCCATTTCTGGGCACTCATGAACTACTCTTCCCTGAGAAAATAATGCAAAATCTTCTTGATGGAGTGACTGTGAAAACTGATGTGTGTAGAATCAAAGAACACATGGGTAATAGAAATCATCATGTTCTCTTCTTAAAATTATCTCTCGTCACTCTTTTACAATTGTCATGTTCAGTTTTTCTGATGAAGTATTAAACATCTTTCTTGATTATAAGAGTACTAATGTTCATTGTGGAAAATATGGAAAACAGAAAATACATAAGCTGCATATCTTGCTATCCAGCAATAACCATTCCTAATGTTATTGTTAGTGTTTTGGTTAACAATGATTTTCTGTACTTATATGGTTCTGTTGTAGTCTTAGTGATTTTATTATTGATTTGTAGTACAAAAGGATAAAATTCCTTGCTATCTTTGTTGCAAGTAAAGCTCCATTTCTTTGGAATGCTATTTGCTGTACATCTACCTTAGATTCAGGTTGAAATTTATAAATAAATTTCATCCCCATAACGTTGATCTTATTTTAGGCCCTGTAAGAGATGCATTGATTCTTAGGAAGACTGTCTTTATCAGTAAATTTCTTTTTACTCTTTTGGTCTATCTTAGTAAAGACAACTTAAAATTCATGAGAAATATCAAAATAGAGTCTGGGACTTGAGTGGTTGCCTTTTTAAAAAGAAAGTTTTTCCAGAAAATGAAATGAGATAATTTGCTCTCTAAATTTCCTTTTCAAATTCTATTTTTGTAAAAGTGGAAAATAAAAATGTAGTGGTAATTTCCATTCTTAAGTAATTAGAATACATAAAATCTGAAAAGTAACCCAGAGAGACTCAAAGCATTTTTCCAGTTAAAGTTTTTCCCACTCATTTCATTTTATTCAAACAGCATATCTATGCAAATACTAAATTAAATCAAAAAGTTAAAGTCACTTCAACAGTAGATATTAAACTCAACCATATTGGCAAGACAGTTTACTTGCAACCTCTTAGATTTAGATGTGTCATTCCCCACCATATGTCAGAACTTTTATTCATGAGAACACTATCAAGTTACTGCTCCAGTGAATTGGGAGACCCAGTATTCTCCTGAAAGAGTTTAAGTTACACTTGCTACATCTCATCACTGTTTCAGGCTTCAGTAATGTCATGAAAAAAGAGGGAAGGTTTATTTTCTTCAAAGTATGCATTTACTTCTAGTTGTAGCCATAAGGTCATTTGTGGCATCTGCTATGTGGACGTAATGCCAGACACAGATGTGGGTTAGGACTATGAAAGCCAAGAACCTTTGGGATCTATGTTTTAGAAATATATGGTTTTAATTATGTAAAAAAAATTCCATCCATTTTCTTATCAAATGTAAATAGGTAAACCAACACTAGGAAGAATTTTTTGAAGTGTAAAGAACAGAAATTGTATGCCTTGTTATCAAAAATCAAGTTACTAAGAAATATTTCCTTGAATCCTTCTGCTCAGAATATTCTCAACTGTCTCAAGAAGGCTTGGTCTGGTATACAAGCATCATATTCAAAGTATTTTGTCACTTCATATATTACCAAGAGCTACCCCATCTTCAATGAAGTTGATCTCTTCTATTTTAGTCACATCATAGCCAGTGTCCTCTGCTTATTTCCTTGGGTTGTTCACTCTTCTCATTGACTAATGTTTTCCATGTCCTCTCTCATCGTAGGAGATAGAGTACATCCTGAGGATTTCAGAAAAGTAGAATGGCTTTTCCCAGAAATGACAGCAAATTTTGAAAAATTGTTAATTCAGTATCGGGGGTTTTGTGCTTACACATTTGCCACAACAGATGGTCTTCTCCTTCCAGGTACGTCATTAGAAATTGTATCACTTCCTCTTGCCCAGTTTTTTCTTTAAATATAAAGTGTTGTCATTTTCACTTACTTATTCACTGCTTAAAACTTCATGGAATCTAATGGTGAACTAGGAAAGGATCTACAAAGATGATCCAGAGAAAGTCTTCATCTTTCAATTGCCCACAGGACATAATCTGGTAAACAAACATAACCAAGAATTAAAGTATAAGTGATTAGTGACAGAATGTGTGTATAATGAAATGTGGATGCTATATATCATAAAAGGGAGATGACTCATGTGTCCAGTGGAGGATTCCAGAAATGTCACATAGTACTACTAAAATATATAGTACTACTAAAATATATATCACCTTCCAAAGTAATTACTTGACAGAGGAACACCAATTTGATGAGTTTACTAAGAAATATTCTTTATCACTTTGTGGTAGCATTCTATTAATATAGGTCAGAATTTCTGTACAAGTCAGATCCCTCTAAGGAAATGGCCAATAATTTATCAAGTAAAATTCTATTGTGTATATTGCTATAGCTTTTCCAAAACAAAGTCAGTCAGAAATTGAGATGCAGTAAATCATTATCCAAAAAGTGCTATGTGAATTGGGAATGAAAAGTTAGCTAGAGCTAGAATGAAAACAGTTTGACAAGATTGTTTCTTGTTTACTTTACACCACTAACCTCCTCCTTCCTCTTCTTCTTTCTCTATTATTTCTTTTGTTATGTTTCACAGTTGGGATTACTCATTTTCATTACAAAGAATTGTTGGAATTGTGTGTGTATACAGTCTAGAGAACACACACGATAACTTATTTTTTATGGTATTAGATTTTTTTATACTGGGAGTAAGAGAAGGTTACGACGGAATGGAGAGAACAGTATTCTGAGGCCCCATGAGGGTCCCTGATATGGCAGAGAAATGAGCCATGAAGTAAAAAGCGATGGAATGCAGATGGTTTCTTTCTTTCTTTAGTCTTTTCCTTCCTCCCTCCCTCCCTTTCCTCCTTCCTTCTTTCCTTCCTTTTTTTCATACATCAGAAGGGAAAGGATTCAAAAAGACACAAACAGAGAGACATGGATATGGGTGATGACAGAGGTGGCAAGGTGTGGGTGAAAAGCTGTGGGCGAGGACTCAGGAGGGCCTGCTTTCCAGTCCCAGTTGTACCTTCAGCAAGTCTCATGCCTCCTGTGGACCTCAGTTTCCATGTCCCCCTAAAAGGTCTGTGTGGTCCCACCTAGTTCCAGTAACTTTGATTGTAAGGAAGAGGGAGAAATAGAAACACAGAAGGGCTTGTGGAGCTGTGGGTTTCAGGATCCTCTCAGCTAAGTCCTGATGATTTCTGTTTACTACATTATTTCCACTTTGTACATTATTTTCTGGACAGCAGCCAACTGCACCCCCTCAGAGACATTCTCTAAGACTCCCCTCCTTCCATTCGGAGCTGCAGACATGGCTACAGCGGATCAGCCCAGGTCCTTTCAGATGTCTTCACTGACCTCATTGCCCGCCCCTCTTGCCCTTGCTCCAGACTCAGCCTCACTGGCCTTCTTGCTGTTGGACCGTTCAAGCCCGTTTTCACTCCAGAGCCTTGGACTTCTTAGTCCCTTAACTTGGAAAGCTCTATCCCCCCAGGCAGTTACGTACCTGGCTTCCTCATTTTATTCAGCCTTCCCTGATCACCAGTTTAAAATATGCACCCTTCTTTCTTTGACTATGTGTTTAACCTGTGTTTTGTTAAATATTTTTTCTGTAGCACCAATGGTTTTCTGGCCTGCGGTATAGTCACTGATTTGTTAAGAGCAGGGAAATTTTCTTCTGTATCCTCAATACCAAGAACAGGGTCAATAAATATTTGTTGACTAAATCAAAGAGTTAAGTAAGACAGTGTTACTGTTCCCTATATAATTCCCACAAACTGTGGCTATTTAATAAGCCATATTTTACATAGTATCTTTTCACAGTGAGAAATACTTTGTAACATGCAAATTTGCATTTTGGAAAAGATATACCATTTTTGTAGTTCTTAATAGAATTATTTAAAAAAGAATGCTTGTACTGCTTAGTTTAAGGAGATTTGAAAAACCTGTCACATGACTAAGTGGCTTCTCATAAAAGATTTTTAAACACCTTATATCTGTATAGTGAAATACATAAAATCATACTTTAAAAATGAAAATATATAGTTAATTTAATATGAATTTCAAATAAACTATAATTTAACAAAATATATAATTTAAAATGGATAATTGTAACATTTTACCAAAACAGTAAACATAAGTGATATGTCAAAAGCAGAATATACAGGGAATGATTTATGGGTGTGTCACCTCCATTGAATCCCTTACTGTTTCATGCCTACCTCAGTTCCTTTCCTGTATTTGCAGGAAACCCAGCAATTGGAATTTTGAAATTTAAAGAAAAATATTATACTTTCAATACCAGAGATGCTGCATATTCATTTGCAGAAAACCCTGATAATTACATTGATTTGATTAGAGAAAAGGCAAAAAAAAATGCAGAGTTAATTCAGCTACTGGAACTCCATCAACAGTTTGAAACCCTCATTCCATATTCTCAGGTAAGCAGTGTTGGTATTTAAAGAATTTATGACACTTAAAAGCAGAGTTAATTAAAAAGTTTGTTGTGGAATGGTTCCCAAGTTCAGGCAGAGACAGGGTCAGATGAGGTCCTTTTAAAGGTTCTCTGAAAGGGATTCACGTCTGAAGATAGAAACTAATGAAATCCACAGAGTAATGAAAACGAGATAAGAAGTCAAAGCGATAGGAGTACTTCCGGGAAGATGGCGGTGTGAGCAGGGCGGCAGAAATCTCCTCCCAACACTATATTTATCTATGAAAACACAGAAAATACATCTATTCCTAAAAGAGAGACGAGAATACACAGGAAAGCGCACAGCGTGCAGCTACACCCGAGAGGACTCGGCACCCCAAGAGGCGGGTAAGATACGGAGCCGCGACCCGGCGGGACCCGAACCCTCCCCCACCCCAGCGCACCGGCGGGAGGAGAGGATTCAAGGCCGGGAGAGAGTGGAAGTGCACCCCGCGAAGTAGCCAGCCCTGGTGACCTGCGCGGGGAGCGCTGACCCACATTGCGCAGTGCAGCGGAGATTGGAGAGACAGAGGGGCAGGATCTGGCGAGAGGCAGCGTAGGTGCTGCAGCCGGCTCGGAAGGAAAAAAAAAAAAGCGCGCGCTTTCTTCAGCGGTCTTAAAGACAGGAGCCCAGCGGAGGAGCCGGATCGCCCCAGCACACTCAGCCCAGCAGGCTGGGAGTCCTGGGGAGTTTCAGAAGCCTTAGCTGGCGACTGAGGAAGCGTAGCCATACTTACACTTCTCACTGAGATCAACAGCCTCCTATTCGTTCCCACCCCTGCCAGAGCGATAAAGGGCCCTGCGGAGCGGCACAGTCACAACTGTGGAATAGTGGGGCAATAGCGCCACCTAGAGCATTCCCACAGAATCTACATCCGGTGGGCATTTTTTTTTGTTTTTTTTGTTTTGTTTTGTTTTTTGTTTTGTTTTTGTTATTTCTTTTCTTTCTTTTTTTTCTTTTTTTTCTTTCTCTTTTTTTTTCTCTTTTTTTTTTCTTCTCTTTATAAAGTCTTAAAGAGCCCAGCTGACATACGTGGCAATATCAGTGACCAAATTATACAGCCATGAAAGACAGAGGAATATGGTTCAGACCAAATCAACAGACAACCCCAGAGAGGAGTCTGAAGGGATGGAAATGCACAACCTCCTGAAAAAGAATTTAGAATAAAAGTCACTTAGCCATGCTGATGGACCACAGAGAAATGTGCAAGAGCTGAGGGAGAGAGTGAGGGAACTGAGGAAAGACAATACAGAAATCAGACAAGCGGTCAGACTTAGCTGTAGAATGGATGAGATGCGAGACTGTTAATGGAATGAAAGCAAGAGAACAAGGTACAGAGCAGCTGAGGCAGAGAGAGGGCTAAGGACTTCACTGCTAAATGAAAATATTAAGAGAACTGTGTGACAATCCAACGGAACAGCCATTATAGGAGTACCAGAGGAAGAAGAGGAAAAGGGATTAGAAAGTGTCTTTGAAGAAATAATTGCTGAAAACTTTCCCTCGCTGGGGAAGGAAGTAGTCTCGCAGTCCACCGAAGCTCATAGATCTCCCAACGCAAGGGACCCAAGGAAGACAACACCAAGACACATAATAATTAAGATGGCAAAGATCAAAGATAAAGACAGGGAATTAAAGGCAGCTAGAGAGAGAAAAAAGATCACCCACAAAGGAAAACCCATCAGACTATCATCAGACTTCTCAACAGAAACCTTACAGGCCAGAAGAGAATGGCATGATATATATAACGTAATGAAACAGAAGGGCCTCGAAACAAGAATATTGTATCCAGCACGATTATCATTTAAATATGATGGAGGGATTAAACAATTTCCAGATAAACGAAAGGTAAGAGAATTTGCATCTCATAAACCACCACTACAGGATATCTTAAATGGACTGCTCTAGTTGGAAGCACACCTAAGGCTAAGAAGATGTCACCAGAGAAAATAAAAAAATCATAGCAAAGAAAGCAGACCATCCAAATACCAACTAAAGGCAAAGAATAAAACACCTATTATAGAAAGAATGGAGGAGGAGGAATAAGAAGGGAGAGAAAGAAAGAAACATCAGACTGTGTTTAATAACTTAACAAGAAAGTTAAGTTAGGTGTGAATGAAAGCAGCCCTTGAACCCTTGGTAACCACGAATCTAAAGCCAGTAAGCAATAAGTACATACGTATCAATAATCACCGTAAATGTAAATGGACTGAATGCACCAATCAAAAGACACAGAGTAACAGAATGGATAAAAAAGGAAGACCCATCTATATGCTGCCTACAAGAAACTCACCTCAAATCCAAAGATATACACAGACTAAAAGTGCAGGGATGGAAAAAGATATTTCATGCAAACAAAGAGAAAAAAGCAGGTGTTGCAGTACTTGTATCAGACAAAATAGACTTCAAAACGAAGAAAGTAGCAAAAGATAAAGAAGGACATTACATAATGATAAGGGGGTCAGTCCAACAAGAAGATATAACCATTATAAATATATATGCACCCAACACAGGAGCGCCAGCATATGTGGGACAAATACTAACAGAATTAAAGGAGGAAATAGACAGCAATGCCATCTTAGGAGACTTCAACACACCACTCACTCCAGAGGACAGATCAACCAGACAGAAAATAGTAAAGACACAGAGGCACTGAACAACACACTAGAACAGAGGGACCTAACAGACATCTACAGAACTCTACACCCAAAAGCAACAGGATACGCATTCTTCTCAAGTGCACATGGAACTTATTTTCCAGAATAGACCACATACTAGGCCACAAAAAAAGAACCTCAGTAATTTCCAAAAATATTGAAATCCTACCAATAACTTCTCAGATGCAAGGTATAAAACTGAAATAAATTTTGGAAAGAAATCAAAAGGCTCACAAAATACATGGAGACTTAACAACACTCTCCCAATTAATCAATGGGTTAACGACCAAATCAAAACAGAAATCAAAGAATATATGGAGACTAATGACAACAACAACACAAAGCCACAACTTCTGTGGGACGCAGCAAAGGCAGTTCTAAGAGGAAAGTATATTGCAATCCAGGCCTATTTAAAGAGGAAGAACATTCCCAAATGAATAGTCTAAAGACACAATTACTGAAATTGGAAAAAGAAGAACAAATGAGGCCCAAAGTCACCAGAAGAGGGACATAATAAAGATTAGAGAAGAAATAAATAAAATTGAGAAGAATAAAACAATAGAAAAAATCAATAAAACCAAGAGCTGGTTCTTTGAAAAAATAAACAAAATAGATAAACCCCTAGCCAGACTCATTAAGAGGAATAGAGAATCTACACACATAAACACAATCGAAATGAGAAAGGAAAAATCACGACAGACCCCACAGAAATACAAAGAATCATAAGAGAATATTATGAGAATCTATATGCTAACAAGCTGGAAAACATAGAAGAAATGGACAACTTCTTAGAAATATACAACCTTCCAAGACTGACCAAGCAAGAAACAG
>JAVSCE010010479.1:0-74501 GCA_032199065.1 Smutsia gigantea
CAGTGCTTAGAAGGGATGGGTCACACTGTTTTCCAGAAGTTACTAGTAATGTATATGAGGGGAGATCAAAATCCATCTTTTTTGGTTACTGCTGTCATGGGGATACAAAGAAAAAATACTGGCCATTCCTACATCGGTCTCACATGTAGTATGTTGAACATGTTAATAGAAACATAGGGAGTCATTTTGTTAAAGAGGAGCTCTGGAAAATTGTAAAGCAGATGAAGACAATAAATGTGTTTATTTCTTAGCTGTTGCTAAAATGGGAGCTGTGAATTTTCCATGTAGAATGAGAATGGTCTTTGTTGGTTAGTATAAGGATCTGGTGAAACTACTTGGTTAAGATGTAATTTCCTAAATTTCCTAAAAGCTCTGTCTGACAACATTTCATTGCATATACCAGAGTACAACCTGCTACAGCCACCCGAAATACTGTGACTAAGATATTTAGTTAAGTGCCTCAGTCAGGAATTAATTTTTGGTCGAATTACCCAGCGATTCAAATCCATTCAAGGTACTGAAACTTGGTATTATGACCTTATCCCAGGGAACCTGTTTCTCTGTTTGTAAAATGTGGCTTTGCTTATAATATTAAAGTTCTTAGAGATCATGTAATTCATTAGTATTTTTCCAAAAGTTATTGTATAAGTAAAAGGAGTTCTGTGTTGTTTCCTGCAATAAATGTTTTCTTTCTAAATAGTTCAAGTAGGAAGTCAAGGATAAAATGCACGCAGGCACTTCAATGCAAATAGGATCAGAGAGTTATTAAGATGTGGAACATTCGTATACTGCAGTTGCTTAAAGGAGACATACTATCTCTTGTCCTCCTCCTACACCTGCCCTGAGTATAACCATCTTTTTAGTTCTCACAGGAATGAACAGGAAATCAAATATTCACCTCACACCTCTGGTGAGAGTTTCCGAGTGTGGCCTCTAGGGGGCAGCCTCCTGTTTTCCTTAAGCCCATTTCCTTTCTGGGCCAGCCTCCTTGCAAGTCACCCCACCCCGGACGCTAGCTTGGAAGCAGGTAATTTGATTTACTAATTGCTACTTTGGGATTTGCTCGTGTATTTTGATAAACATGAAGTCAAAAACACATGGAAATACACAGACAAAACGTACACAGCTACACCAAACTGTAATGAGTCTTTCAAAGTGTGACAATGAGTCATGTAAGTAAGGTTTAGGATAATAAATAAAATAACATTTCTTTCTTCTAATTTCTTCTAATTACTTCCAAATAACCCAAGCAAAAGGGGAGGTTGTTAAACCATGAATCTGCATAAGTATTTTTTATCTCTGAAAACCACTGAATAACACAAATAATTGTTCAAATGAATTTCAGATCCTTGGATTGGCCTAGTAATTCCAAAATCCACATGTGTCTTGTGACGGAGACCCTGAGACATCCTCATCCCTCATCCTCCTCGTCATGTGTAATTCAGAGCTGATGAAGTCTGTGGATGGTCTGCACTGTGCAGCACCCCCCAGATTGCTTTTCAGATGGATTATTCATAATCTATTTTCAGAGGTAATTTTATGTGAGAGTTACTGTAAGGAGAAAGAGCCAGCTGGGTACGTTTTTCCTCGCTGTGCTAGACCCCAGTATTCTATGCAATATGAAAGTGGGGAGGTTCTTGTGCACCACCTATGAAATAAGGAAATGGCTTATATTTGAGAAAATAAAATCAAATATTTTCAGGACAAATGACTTAATGGCCTATGCAACAAGGACATGTGGTATGACCCAGGTCACGAAGGCCTGGTTGAGCTCCTCTAGCTTTCAGGCTTTGTGTTAGCAGGAGTAATAAGTAAAGCGACACTGACACAGTTTCTCTGGAGAAAGTCAAGGTAACAATGCAGTTGCATTTCTTTCTGACTTGGCGTGTCTGCCAGATCCTAGTTTACAAGGCTGGCTTTTCACCTAATCCCTGGCATTTCCTTCAGATGTGAGGAATGAATAAAGTGAACCACTGGGCATTAGAGCATATTTCTGGAGTGCCAAATTCTCTTCTATAAATAGGAAAACATCACCATCCTATTTTAGTCAATATTCAAAGTCCAAGACCAAACGGTTTATATTTAATTTTATATACACTAGACCATTATTGCCTAACAGTGCTGGATTTTTATCTGTCTGTGTACAGGAAATTCTTATGTTAAAAACTTCATTAACAACATGACATTGTAAATTATATGTCTATGTTTAGTGTTTTTATTAAAGTATAATATTAAAAAGCCAAGAAGTCACATTGAGATACATCTGAGTTTAATAATTAAAGAAAATGACATTTCAACAAAAATCCAACATATTCCTAAATTGACCAAAACTGCCCTGGTTTTAAATTGTAAAAAAAAAAATCATAAGAAAGAAAGAACAAGAAAGACAAAGTACTTGATATTCAAGACCCAGTTTTTTCCACATGGGAATCATAGTTACTGTCTGAACCACTCCTAGACACCACAAAGTGAATACTGATGGTAGGAGAGAGCCGACTCCTTCAGGGAAAAGTGGGGTAGACAAGTTCTGTTATGCCTATGGGAATCTGTTTCATCATTTATATATTGAACATGCAGCAAAAGTTTTATTTCTCTCAACTTCTGGACTTTCCGACCTGCATGCATTGAAGCATATTACTGCTCACGGCCAGAGTAGAAGACCAAGTAGTAGTACCTTTCCAGCTAAAAGGGTAAGATAGTAATTCATAAATTCTTTCTTTCTCAACTGTTCCCTTTTTACCCTCTCTTTATCTTTTCTTTTTCTTTCATTCTACTGTCTCAGTGAATTATCTTCCTATAGAATCATGGAGAGCTTGGTGCTTTAGACCCCATGCTAATCTCTACTAACAGGATTTATCTTTTGTCAACAACTAAGAAGTTTAATTCTTAGTTTGTACATGTTTTCGATTAGCTTCACAAAAATATATAGGTAAAAAAGGGAGCAACCACTTCATGTGTTTATGTAATTGGCATGTTTAAAAGAAATGTGCCAATATTTTAATGTTTTTCAGTTTCTACAGGCAAAGAATAGCCTACAGGTAATATTTAGAACAAAATTGATGGCAAAGAGATAGAACAATAATGTTTAAAAGTCCAAACGAATGGCCTGTACTATTAAGCACCTTTTCTGTTTTGCTATTCTAGTGATAACAATTAAATCATTGTTTTCATTACAGTTATATAGCACTGTAGTTTTTTTAATAACTTGATTAATTTAGTGTCACAGGAATGATGTGAACTATCTGGTGTTAAATTTCTATGGTGTATAGCACTGTATTTTAAAACATTTCTATTGTCTTATTTAATTTTGATAATGAAGAGATTCTTCATTTTGCAGATGCAAAAAAAGGAGGGCATTAGTTACCTGCTTGGACCTGCACACGTAGGAAGCCTTTTATAATTTTCACCTACTCAATCATACACCTCAGCATTTAACAAAGAAAAACTAAATGTTTTTAAATTCTCTCAATATGTATAAGAACTAGTTTTCTATTTATCAAAAATACAAATCTAAAACCATCACTGAATATTGGATACAGTCTTTATTCTCCTCAGTGAAAAGATAAGGCAATTTTAATATACTGTCATTATTCTTGTGACTCTAATTTTGAAGTAAATTATATTTGTGTTATAAAATTATTCAATAACAATGGCCTAATCTGTAAGAAGTCACTAGGCTCCTTCAGCCTTTAGTCATAGGTGCATCCATGACAGGAGAGGCCCTCTCATTTGCTTCCTTAGCTGTAAACCACATGGCACTGAGCTCCCTCCTAGAATGACAGAGGTGGGGTGGGAACAATGATCAAGCTTTGGACAAACTCTCCAACCTCATCTCTTGTTCTTTCCCCACTGGTGCTCACACCACTTCCACCGTTTCCTGAGCCTAATGTTAATGGAAGTTGTTGAATTTTATTCTCTTCAATTCTGAGGTACACATGGTTAAGCGGAGAACATATCCAAACCCAGTTATTATTTAACTCTAATATGAACTCCACCATAGGCCATTTTTTGTGTTAAGAATCAAAACACATTTGGGAGGATTAGCAATAGCTATACACATTTCAATGTGCATTAGTATAATTAATTTATAGCTGATCCGATACAAGAAAACAGGGGTTGTCATTGGGAAAGACCTAGAGAAAGAATGTGAGATTAGAACATAGGATGGGTATTCTTGGGGATCTGGGGACAAAAGCAGGGTAACCATATTCTTGAATTCTAACTACATGTCAGGTACTTTTCTGGGTACTTTCTATAGTTCTTTCTCTTTAGTATTCCCAAAAACATGACATTGGTATGAATTTATATGTAATTTTTAAGTGAGAAAATTGTAGAAAAGAAGTCACCTTCCAGGGTTGCACAACTATCACGTAGTAGAATGTAGATTCAAATCTAAGCAGTCTCTTGACAGAGCCAATACTCAACCATGAGCATTTATTTTTTTTGAAGCATTTCTTTTTTTTTTTCTTCTCAGTACCAGAATCTTCTTTTTTTTTAAGCGTTGACTATTTTTTATTATCATTAACTTACAATTACATTGCAATATTATGATTATTAAACTACCCCTTCATCAGATCCCCCCCACCAACCCCATTACAGTCACTGCCCATCAGCGTAGTGAGATGCTATAGAATCACTACTTGTCTTCTCTGAGTTGTACTGCCCTCACCGTGCCCCCCCAACATTACATCTGCTAATCGTAATGCCCCTTTTTCCCTCTTATCCCTCCCTTCCCGCCCATTTTCCCCAGTCCCTTTCCCTTTGGTAACTAATAGTCCACTCGTGGGTTCTGTGAGTCTGCTGCTGTTTTTTTTCTTCAGTTTTTTTCTTTGTTCTTATACTCCACATATGAGTGAAATCATTTGATACTTGTCTTTTTCGGCGTGGCTTATTTCACTGAGCATAATACCCTCTAGCTCCATCCATGTTGTTGCAAATGGTAGGATTTGTTTTCTTCTTATGGCTGAATAATATTCCATTGTGTATATGTACCACATCTTCTTTATCCATTCATCTACTGATGGACACTTAGGTTGCTTCCGTTTCTTGGCTATTGTAAATAGTGCTGCAATAAATATAGGGGTGCATCTGACCTTTTCAAATTGTGCTGCTGCATTCTTAGGGTAAATTCCAAGGAGTGGAATTCCTGGGTCAAATGGTATTTCTATTTTGAGTTTTTTGAGGAACCTCCATACTGCTTTCCACAATGGTTGAACTAATTTGCAGTCCCACCAGCGGTGTAGGAAGGTTCCCTTTTCTCCACATCCTTGCCAACATTTGTTGTTGCTTGTGTTTTGGATGTTGTCCATCCCAACTGGTGTGAGGTGATATCTCATTGTGGTTTTAATCTGCATTTCTCTGATGATTAGCGATGTGGAGCATCTTTTCATGTGCCTGTTGGCCATCTGAATTTCTTCTTTGGAGAAGTGTCTATTCATGTCCTCTGCCCATTTCTTAATTGGATTAATTGCTTTCTGTTTGTTAAGGTGCATGAGTTCTTTATATATTTTGGATGTCAACCCTTTATCAGATACGTTTTTAATGAATATATTCTCCCATACTGTAGGATGTCTTTTTGTTCTACTGATGGTGTCCTTTGCTGTACAGAAGCTTTTCAGCTTGATATAGTCCCACTTGTTCATTTTTGCTTTTGTTTCCCTTGCCCGGGGAGATATGTTCATGAAGAAGTTGCTCATGTTTATGTCCAGGAGATTTTTGCCTATGTTTTTTTCTAAGAGTTTTATGGTTTCATGACTTACATTCAAGTCTTTGATCCACCTTGAGTTTACCTTTGTGTATGGGGCTAGACAGCAGTCCAGTTTCATTCTCTTACATGTAGCTGTCCAGTTTTTCCAACACCAGCTGCTGAAGAGGCTGTCATCTCCCCATTGTATATCCAAGGCACTTTTATCAAATATTAATTGACTGTATATGTTTGGGTTAATGTTTGGATTTTCCATTCTGTTCCACTGGTCTGTGAGTCTGTTTTTGTGCCAATACCAAATTGTCTTGATTACTGTGGCTTTGTAGTAGAGCTTGAAGTCAGGGAGTGTAATTCCCCCTGTTTTATTCCTCCTTCTCAGGATTGCTTTGGCTATTCGGGGTCTTTTGTGGTTCCATATGAATTTTAGAATTATTTGTTCCAGTTCATTGAAGAAAGCTTTTGGTAGTTTGATAGGGATTGCATTGAATCTGTAGATTGCTTTAGGTAGTATAGCCATTTTGACAATATTTATTCTTCCTAGCCAAGAGCATGGGATGCATTTCCATTTGTTAGTGTCCTCTTTAATTTCTCTTAGGAGTGTCTTGTAGTTTTCAGAGTACAGGTCTTTCACTTCCTTCGTTAGGTTTATTCCTAGGTATTTAATTCTTTTTGATGCAATTGTGAATGGAATTGTTTTTCTGATTTCTCTTTCTGTTAGTTCATCATTAGTGTATATTAAAGCAACAGATTTCTGTGTGTTAATTATGTATCCTGCAACTTTGCTGAATTCAAATATTAGTTCTAGTAGTTTGGGAATGGAATCTTTAGGGTTTTTTATGTAGAGTATCATGTCATCTGCAAATAGTGACAATTTGACTTCTTCTTTACCAATCTGGATACCTTGTATGTCTTTGTTTTGTCTGATTGCTGTGGCTAGGACCTCCAGCACTATGTTGAGTAACAGTGGAGAGTGTGGGCATCCTTGTCTTGTTCCCGATCTTAGATGAAAAGCTTTCAGCATCTTGCCATTAAGTATGAAGTTAGCTGTGGGTTTGTCATATATAGCCTTTAGGATGTTGAGGTACTTGCCCTCTGTACCCATTTTTGAGAGTTTTAATCAGGAATAGATGCTGAATTTTGTCAAATGCTTTTTCAGTGTCTATGGAGATGATCATGTGGTTTTTTTTCTTTTTGTTGATGTGGTGGATGATGTTGATGGATTTTCGAATGTTGTACCATCCTTGCATCCCTGGGATGAATCCCACTTGATCATGGTGTATGATCCTCTTGATGTATTTTTGAATTCGGTTTGCTAATATTTTGTTGAGTATTTTTGCATCTACGTTCATCAGTGATATTGGTCTGTAATTTTCTTTTTTGGTGAGGTGTTTGTGCGGTTTTGGTATTAGAGTGATGCTGGCTTCATAGAATGAGTTTGGAAGTATTCCCTCCTCTTCTATTTTTTGGAAATCTTTAAGGAGAATTGTTGTTATTTCTTCTCTATATGTCTGGTAGAATTCAGAGGTGTATCCATCAGGCCCAGGGGTTTTGTTCTTGGGTAGTTTTTTGATTACCAATTCGATTTTGTCACTGGTGATTGGTCTGTTTAGTTTTTCTGTTTCTTGCTTGGTCAGTCTTGGAAGGCTGTATTTTTCTAAGAAGTTGTCCATTTCTTCTATGTTTTCCAGCTTGTTGCCATATAGATTCTCATAATATTCTCTTATGATTGTTTGTATTTCTGAGGGATCCTTCGTGATTTTTCCTTTCTCATTTCTGATTGTGTTTATGTGTGTAGATTCTCTTTTTCTCTTAATGAGTCTGGCTATGGGTTTATGTATTTTGTTTCTTTTTTCAAAGAACCAGCTCTTTGTTTTAGTGATTTTTTCTATTGTTTTGTTCTTCTCAATTTTATTTATTTCCTCTCTAATCTTTATTATGTCCCTCCTTCTGGTGACTTTGGGCCTCATTTGTTCTTCTTTTTCCAATTTCAGTAATTGTGTCTTTTCACTATTCATTTGGGAATGTTCTTCTTTCTTAAAATAGGCCTGGATTGCAATATACTTTCCTCTTAGAAGTGCCTTTGCTGCGTCCCACAGAAGTTGTGGCTTCATGTTGTTGTTTTCATTAGTCTCCATATATTCTTTGATTTCTGTTTTGATTTGGTCGTTAACCCACTGATTAATTAGGAGAGTGTTGTTAAGTCTCCATGTATTTTTGAGCCTTTTTGATTTCTTTCTAAAATTTATTTCTAGTTTTATACCTTGGTGATCTGAGAAGTTGCTTGGTAGGATTTCAATATTTTTGAAATTACTGAGGTTCTTTTCGGGGCCTAGTATGTGGTCTATTCTGGAAAATGTTCCATGTGCACTTGAGAAGAATGTGTATCCTGTTGCTTTTGGGTGTAGAGTTCTGTAGATGTCTGTTAGGTCCATCTGTTCTAGTGTGTTGTTCAGTGTCTCTGTGTCTTTACTTATTTTCTGTCTGGTTGATCTGTCCTCAGGAGTGAGTGGTGTGTTGAAGTCTCCTAAGATGAATGCATTGCTCTCTATTTCCTCCTTTAATTCTGTTAGTATTTGTCTCACATATGCTGGCGCTCCTTTGTTGGGTGCATATATATTTATAATGGTTATATCTTCTTCTTGGACTGACCCCTTTATCTTTGTGTAATGTCCTTTCTATCTCTTGCTACTGTCTTCGTTTTGAAGTCTATTTTGTCTGATACAAGTACTGCAACACCTGCTTTTTTCTCTTTGTTGTTTGCATGAAATATCTTTTTCCTTCCCTTCACTTTTAGTCTGTGTATATCTTTGGATTTGAGTTTCTTGTAGGCAGCATATAGATGGGTCTTGATTCTTTATCCATTCTGTTACTCTGTGTCTTTTGATTGGTGCATTCAGTACATTTACATTTAGGGTGATTATTGATAGGTATGTACTTATTGCCATTGCTGGCTTTAGATTTGTGGTTACCAAGGGTTCAAGGGTTGCTTCTTTACTATCTAACAATCTAACTTAACTTTCTTGTTAAGTTATTGTAAACACAGTCTGATGTTTCTTTCTTTCTCTCCCTTCTTATTTCTCCTCCTCCATTCTTTCTATAATAGTTGTTTTATTCTTTGCCTTTAGTTGGTATTTGGATGGTCTGCTTTCTTTGCTATGATTTTTTTTTCTCTGGTGACATCTTTTTAGCCTTAGGTGTGCTTCCCTCTAGAGCAGTCCATTTAAGATATCCTGTAGTGGTGGTTTATGAGAGGCCAACTCTCTTAACTTTCGTTTATCTGGAAATTGTTTAATCCCTCCATCGTATTTAAATGATAATCATGCTGGAAACAATATTCTTGGTTCGAGGCCCTTCTGTTTCATAACGTTAAATATATCATGCCATTCTCTTCTGGCCTGTAAGGTGTCTGTTGTGAAGTCTGATGATAGTCTGATGGGTTTTCCTTTGTAGGTGATCTTTTTTCTCTCTCTAGCTGCCTTTAATACCCTGTCTTTATCTTTGATTTTTGCCGTCTTAATTATTATGTCTCTTCGTGTTGTCTTCCTTGGGTCCCTTGTTTTGGGAGATCTATGAGCTTCGGTGGACTGCGAGACTACTTCCTTCCCCAGCGAGGGAAAGTTTTCAGCAATTATTTCTTCCAAGACACTTTCTATCCCTTTTTCTCTCTCTTCTTCCTCTGGTACTCCTATAATGCGAATATTGTTCCGTTTGGATTGGTCACACAGTTCTCTTAATATTCTTTCATTCCTAGAAATCCTTTTATCTATCTCTGCCTCAGCTGCTCTGTACTCCTGTTCTCTGTTTTCTATTCCATTAACAGTCTCTCGCATCTCATCCATTCTGCTGTTAAGCCCGTCAATCGCTTCTCTGATTTCTGTATTGTCTTTCCTCAGTTCCCTCACTTCCTCCCTCAGCTCTTGCACATTACTCTGTAGGTCCATTAGCATGGTTATGACTTTTATTCTGAATTCTTTTTCAGGGAGGCTGTGCATTTCCATCCCTTCAGACTCCCTCTCTGTGGTTGTCTGGTTGATTTTGTTCTGAACCATATTCCTCTGTCTTTTCTTGGCTGTATAATTTGGTCACTTATAGTTGCCACATATGTCAGCTGGGCTCTTTAAGACTTTAAAAAGAAAAAAAAAAGTAAAAAAAGAAAGAAAGAGAAAAGAAAAAAAAGAAAGAAAAGAAAAAACAAAAACAAAACAAAAAAGAAAACAAAACAAAAGAACCAAAAAAAATGCCGACCGGACATTGATTCTGTTTGAATGCTCTAGGTGGCGCTATTGCCCCACTATTCCACAGCTGTGCCTGTGACGCTCCGTAGGGCCCTTTATCCCTCTGGCAGGGGTGGGAACGAGTAGGAGGCTGCTGATCTCAGTGAGAAGTGTAAGTATGTCTACGCTTCCTCAGTCGCCAGCTAAGGCGTCTGAAACTCCCCAGGACTCCCAGCCTGCTGGGCTGGGTGTGCTGGGGCGATCCGGCTCCTCCGCTTGGCTCCTGTCTCTTTAAGACCACTGAAGAAAGCGAGCACTTTTTTTTTTTCCTTCCCGGGAGCCGGCTGCAAGCACCCTTGCGCGATCCCCGCTCAGATCCTGCCCCTCTGTCTCTCCAATCTCCGCTGCACTCCGTGATGCAGGTCAGCGCTCCCCCGCAGATCACCGGGGCTCGCTACTTCACGGGGTGCACTTCCACTCCCTCCCGGCTCTGAATCCTCTCCTCCCGCCGGTGCGCTGGTGTTGGGGATGGCTCTTGTCCCGCCGGGTCGCGGCTCTGTATCTTACCCGCCTATTGGCTTGCCGAGTACTCTTTGGTGTCACTGCACGTTGTGTGCTTTCCTGTGAATTCTCGTCTCTCTTTGAGGAATAGATATATTTTCTGTGTTTTCGTAGATAAATATAGTGTTGGGAGGAGATTTCTGCCGCCCTGCTCACACCGCCATCTTCACGGAAGTCTCCGCATTTCTTTTTTTTTAATAAAATTTATTTTATTATCATTAATCTATAATTACATGTGCAATGTTACGGTTATTAAACTACCCCTTCATCAGGTCCCCCCCCAGCAACCCCATTACAGTCACTGTCCATCAGGGTAGTGAGATGCTGTAGAATCACTAATTGTCTTCTCTGAGTTGTACTGCCCTCCCCGTGCCCCCCCCAACATTACATCTGCTAATCGTAATGCCCCTTTTTCCCTCTTATCCCTCCCTTCCCGCCCATTTTCCCCAGTCCCTTTCCCTTTAGTAACTATTAGTCCGTTCTTGGGTTCTGTGATTTTGCTGCTGTTTTGTTCCTTCAGTATTTTTTCTTTGTTCTTATACTCCACATATGTGTGAAATCATTTGGTACTTGTCTTTTTAGGCTTGGCTTATTTCACTGAGCATAATACCCTCTAGCTCCATCCATGTTGTTGCAAATGGTAGGATTTGTTTTCTTCTTATGGCTGAATAATATTCCACTGTGTATATGTACCACATCTTCTTTATCCATTCATCTACTGATGGACACTTAGGTTGCTTCCATTTCTTGCCTTTTGTAAATAGTGCTGCAATAAACATAGGGGTGCATCTGTCCTTTTCAAATTGGGCTGCTGCATTCTTAGGGTAAATTCCTAGGAGTGGAATTCCTGGGTCAAATTGTATTTCTATTTTGAGTTTTTTGAGGAACCTCCATACTGCTTTCCACAATGGTTGAACTAATTTGCAGTCGCACCAGCAGTGTAGGAAGGTTCCCTTTTCTGCACATACACGCCAACATTTTTTGTTGTTTGTCTTTTGGATGTTGGCCATCCTCACTGGTGTGAGGTGATATCTACCATGAGCATTTATAATTATTAAACTCCTTAGTGGCAGTAGAAAACAGATGGTGGCAAAGAGGTAGTGCTGACTAAAAGAGATTGAAGACTCATAGGTGCACTTTATCTACTTTATAGTCTGAGTCAGTATGACCATAATGGCAGTGGGAGAAAAGCATGAACCTTGGGGTCTTAGAGACCTGGTTGTCCATACTCCAGCATGGGCAGCAGCAACCAGATATTTCACTACTAAATAGGTCCATGTCAACAAGAATGGAAAAGTAAACATTTGCAAATTGTCTGGTACTCAATTAATTAGTAGATATGACCACCATTGCCTACTTTTTATTTACTAGGCAGGACTCTTCCACCTATACAACTTCCACTTAACTGTAAATGGTTTAAGAAAGAAAAGATTTCATTGCTCATGTTACCACAAATTCCAGGAGTATTCTGGATAGGGTCATAGGGTCATAGCTAGAAAGGGAAATTAAACCGTATAGCTGGATCAGAATCATCACCCTCCACCTGTAACCTTCCCACCGCCCATCTCAGTTCCACTTTCCTGTGCCATTGCTTTACTTAGAGTCAAGCTCTTTCTTCACAGTGCTAAGAATATTCCCAGGGACTATAGGCTTATATGGAAAATTTCCATGTAAAGAGTGTCTATTTTTTCCTAAAAGTTTCCAGGATAAGTGTGATTGGAACAAGACGGGTGTCTTGCCCTGAACCCATCACTATGATAAGGGATTTGAAATACGGTATTTTCCGAAGCTGGCCTTGTGTCAGTCCTAGATTTGAAAGTTGCACTTAACCATCATTCAACTATGTGGAAAGAAAGTTCAGTTGTTACAAGAAGGAAAACGATTCAATTTAGGGCAAGCAAAGCAGCCAATGCTGAGCTATAAGGTAGAGGCACGGAGCCATCAGAAAGAAGCTGGCCAGTGCTGGAGCAGCTCCTGGGGGGCCCTTACTGTTCCAGGCACCCATCCCATGGCTGACAGGTCAGGGAAGGCCCAGGGCACTCTAGAGAAAAGGATATAGTCATCAAGGATGTGGAGAGGTGTGGCACTCAGTAGGCTTTAAGCAATGGTCAGTTACAAACAGATCTGGGAGGATTCGATGATTTTCCAACTGGCATTACTTGACCAGTGTGGACAGGCTGTATATGAGACTGAGGGCTGGAGTGTCACTTAACTCTAGTTGGGCCCTTGGCTTCCTTGTAGTACAGTGGGAAGGTACTTATGACTTGAGAATTAGATTCTCAGCTCAGCAGAGCTGAGAGCAGCCAACTGATGGTACAGGGCCACCCACGTCTATGTCAGTATTTCAAATTTTGTTAATTTTGTGTGGCTGGGTTATTTCAAGTTTATACAATTTTATTTTACGATTGATCCAACTGCCTGTGTATTGCTACAATTCAACAGAGTGAATTTGCACCAAACCACAATACATTTTCTTCTTGCTATGCCCCAAACTGAGAGGGATACTCAGGGATAATGTGATTCTTCAGTAAGTGCTAGGGTGTGCTTCCTTCATTCCAGGGGCTGTTTTCGAGGCTTGGAACATAGAAGTAAACATAGCAGACAAGTTGCTTGCTTTTAGGAAGTGTGTGCTCCAGGATGGACACAATTAGAACAACAGCTAAGGTAGAAAGCTATGAAGTAGAAATGATATAAAATACAGAATTTCAAATAGAAATGCTGTAACATAATAAAACAGTCTAGTAAAATGAGTAACATTAGAGACTCTGTTCAATCCAAGTTGAGACATAAAGGAGAAGCCTGCCTTGTAAACAGCAGGAGAAGTGCATTGAAGACAGGAAACATTCAGGGCAGAAGCTCTGCAGGGGAAATAAAGTTGGTCTACTTATGCAAGAGAATAAGGGCAAATGTAGCTGAAATGTAAAAGTACTGGGTTCAGGATTTTAACCCATATATATTTTAATTAAAAACAATCTGCAAACATTATTAGGGAAAATTTCAAAAACAGTGTGATAACATATAACTTCAAAATTATTTAAGTATGTGTGATGTCTCATTTCTGTGTAATATGCTTCCAGTCTGTGTTTATATGCTTACATATGGTTGCAGTCATGGAATACTTACTATTTCCACCCTGGCTTTCAAAATTCATTCTCAGGTGTCTTAAAGGTATATGTTTTCATTATCTATTTTCATCTTTAGATTAACTCCTTTTCTTTCATGTCATACATTCCTTAGACACTTTCTGTGTATCTTTTGTTAAATCTTAATAACCTTTCTCCTTTGTCCTCATTGCTAAGGAAATTGAACATATGGCCTACCCTCAATTGTATTATTTCTCTTGATTTAAGTGAAAACCTTACTTCTTTATCACAGTAATGATTTTTTCAATGTAATTTCCTTTACAGTATGTGTTTGATTATATCCTACACAATCCTAATTTAGATTTTGAAACAAAAGTAAATAAACACTGAAAACATAATGATACAAATCATTTTGTGTCGATTATAATTTAGACAACATAGGTCTCAGAGCATTAACCATAAATTATTTTTCCTCCGTCTAGTTTCATATCCTGGCTTTGACAACCCAATAATGCAAAATCTACCTAGGTCACTATGTGATAGTAAACCAGGTGCTTATGGAAGCATATTAACTTTGCAAGACTGGAGTACCAGTCAAGACACTGCAGCAGTACTGAAGTAATAATTAAAGTGTCAATATTAAATGGCCCTGTTTTTTCCCCTAAGACTCCTATAGACATACTCTGACAATAACATATTTTAAAAATAGATTTTACTTTGCTGAATTCACACCAAACCACTAAATGTGAATATAAGAAGAGTAGTTTAGTGGACTGTTCTGGCCAATAAGTGATATGCTTTATGGAATCAAGGCGCTCTTGTATTATCCTAAATATCTTATGTTTTAGTACATATATACTTGCATATGTAGTATAGTTCGATTTTTTAATATAACTGATCATTCCAGTAAAAATACTGGTCATAACCAACTAAGTTAATGTAACAACCTATCAGTGTGTAAAAATTTGTTGTTTTAGAAACTTCCTAAAAAGTATTACGAATTTTTAAAGAATACAGTACATTTAAGATTCCATTACGCATATGTAAGTATAATGTAATGGATATATGGGAAACTACAGACTTATTTTTAATATGAAGCATCACCATACTGTAAATGTGTTAAATTTTATAGAATTCCCCTCCCAAAAATTATAAATTACTGATATTTCACATAGAGGTGATTTTGTGTGAATTTGCACTGGATATATTTTAGGCCCACAATGAATCTGGCACTAATGCTAATGCTTTCATTGGTCTGTCTCAGTAAGTAAATCTGTGTTGGTCTGCTACTTCCTGAGGAGTTCAATTAATAGCTAGTAGTTAAAGCTACTCATGTTTTTCGTTGTTGAAGTGCTGTCCATACATTGTACTCTCTTTTAATTATGGATAAACTTTCTGGTAGAGGAAGATGCACAGATGTTGTGGATCATTTCTCTCCCACGAAAGTGAGCAGAGAAGTAGTCTGTGGACCAACAGATGATGAAGACTGAGAATATGTATATATATGTGAGTTTTGTGCTCAAATTTAAAAACAAGCAAATGATGTAATAACCTAAGCTCATGATGTGGAGATTTTACTAGATGGTCTGACACCTTTTAGTGCTAAACTATAGGATTATATTATAATTAAAAACAACATAAAGACCCCAACCTGTCACTAACTTTATGATGTGGGTATTTTGCTAGATGAAATCTCTGACACCTTTCTATGTTTACATTTGAGAATCTGTAACTAACCAGTGTAATTTTATGCAAGGTAATTAGACATACAAGGGGCTCAGGACAGAGATGCTCCTTTGGCTTCTCTCCTATTCCTGTGAGTTTTCTCAAAATGGTGGGTAAAGTTGGAGATTAAGTCGTCAATCTTTTAGTCATTCATCAGTCTGTTCAAAAATATTGGAAAGAACACAAACTCCCAGACACTATCAACCAACTATAAAAGAATGAAGTATAGTTCAGCTAAGAGATACACCATAAGTGCTGAAAATACACTCACTCTGAGCTGTGAAATAGGATAGGGTAGGATATGCTGTGGTAACAAACATGAAAACCTCAGTGGCTTAAATACCTCCTTATTTCTTACTCCTAAAATATATAACCATTGTGTATGTGTTTAGGGGAGGCCTTCTGATTTATGTACTCATGCAGGAATCCAGACTGATGAGGTCTTCAATGATGTAAAAGTGTCATCTCAAAATAACATTTAAGGATTCACTGCAGTAGGGAGGAAAATGCTCGAAGTTTTCTCACCAGCAATTAACTTCATTAACCCTGTAATAGCAATATTCAATTTATGGTCATAAACCTTTAGATAGACCCAGTCTATGTGGCCATAACTATAAGGGCATCCCATCCCTGGGCTTAGACGGAAAGGGTATTGCCCATTGCTTAAAGCCTCTTTCGTAAGGCAAGGGCAGAGCTTTTTGAAAGGGCATGGGAGTGAACAATCAGTGACAAGACAGCAGTGGCTTCATAGTGGAGCATGAGCTGCACTCTGATGGGCTTTGGTGCTTTAGGAGAGATGCTTAGTTTATTCTTTAATGAAAGCTTTTCTTTGCTTTACCTGAATCACAAACAATGGATATGTATTTTATTAAGAATGTCAAGACTCCTAGCAAATGTGGACAGTGAACTCAATCATTTGTGTCTTACTAGGTGTCCTGACATGAAATACCACTGCCAATTTAACAGATTTATGTGGATGTGTTAAAGACCACTCAAATTCAATATAGTCAAAACTGAACTCATTCTCTTCACCAACAAATCTGGCACTTCTGCAGTGTTTGATTCTAATGAATTCACCATTTAGCTGTCTTATCTAGAAAACTGGGAGTTACCTGTGTTCTCATTCATATACTTCTCATCCTTAACCCCAGATATAAAATATATGATGTCTTGATCATTTTTAGCTCATAATCAAACCAACTTGCCATCTTAATTCTGCTACTCTTAACTTGACTTTCAAGTCCATGCATTATCTGACTCCTCCTACTCACCAGGCTATTCCAAACTCCTTCCTGTCTCAAGGCCATATGCTCAGAGTACTGTGGAGTGTATCTACTATTGGAATTCAGCAATGGAGGGTGGCTGGCTGTTTAAAAATAATTTTTTATTATTTACATATGAGTAAATGTTCAGTTTTTCCATATTATAAGACTATGAATGTGTTACTTTTCAAAATTACTGCAGAGCTGTCATGAACTGGCAAACTGTGTGATAGAGAGGGATTTGAAGAGTAGTGGTAACTTTTTTGTACTTTGGGTATCCTTAAGTAGAGTTTAACTTTGAAGAAGTTGAATACTTAACTGCTTGTAAAGAAGAAATGTACTTATAAATGCACATTTGATAGGTGAAGATACTGATGATGCTAAATTTAATTGAAGGAAATCTTAGTGGTATGTGGAGCAGTGCTTTAAATATATATTGCTAAAATTTTAAACCTTAGGACTTTTCCAATTATTTTGATATCATGTTTTCTCAAAATCAGGAGTCACAGCTTTTTTTGTTCTTTTTTGTTTATTTGATTTGTAATGGGAACACTCTGTGATCCAACATCCTCTGGGTGTGAAAACCATTTTCAGAAGATATCTGAAAATAATAAAGTGGGAAATAAATCTTCCAGCTAAAGATAATATAGACTATAATAGAAAAATAGGCTGATATGTTTTTCAAAATCTCTGATTACTGATTACTAATTTGAGAATAACTGTGTCAAATAATCTGAGGTTTTTGTGTATATTTCTATGCATTCCTTCAAACAATAATTCATCAAATTATGAAATTATAGCAATGGAGCATAATGTTTATCACCACACTACAATGCAAAATATCTGATTGAATTTAAGTGCATTATGAGTGCATGAAACATTTCTATATTGTTTGCGATTATATTCTCAGTGTTGACCAGCTTAGTAGTACTTAGCACTTACTAAATAAGCAATTAAAAACCACTGATGGATGTTGTTGGATGAATCATTCTTGTTGGTTTTATTTCATTTGTTTTTCATTCATTTCTGTTTTTCTTCACACTAATAAAGTATCTTAACTTGGTGTTGTTAATGATAGTCTTCATGAACTGGATTTAGAGTCAACTCTCATTTTCATACAAGGTGAAATAGGACTTCTATTGTTTTATCAGTCTTTAATTCCCTAGAATACAGCAGCTCAATAGGTTACTATTAAGTTCCAAATTAATGTGTGCTAATTTAAATGGTCATTTAATGATTGATAATTAAGAGTGTAAACAACCAATAAGTCAATGAAGAAATCAAATAAAAAAATTCCTTGAGACAAATAAAAATGGAAATGATCATTCCAAAATCTTTATTATGCAGCAAATCACTTCTAGAGGGAAGCTCATTACATTATAGAGCTACGTCAAGAAACAAGAACAATCTCAAACAAACTATCTAACCTTACACCTAAGGAACTAGAAAAAGAACAGAGAGATCATACTTAGTAGAAGAAATCAAACAGTAAAGATTAGAGAAAAAGTAAATGAAATAGAGAGAAAAAAATTTTAACAAACCATTAGGCAGCCTCATCCAGAAAAAAAAGGACTCAAATAAATAAAATCAAAAATGAAAGAGCGATTACAACAAATACTACATAAATACAAATATAAGAGTCTACAATGAAAAATTGTATACCAACAAATTGGACAACCTAGAAGAAATGGATAAATTCCCGGAAAGACAATTTTCCAAGACTGAATCTGGAAGAAATGGAAAATATAGACAGATTTCTTATTAGCCATGAAATTGAATCAGTTATCAAAAAACTCCAACAAATGAAATTTCAGGGTCAAATGGCTTCACAGGTCAATTCTACCAAATATTTAAAAAACAGTTAACAGCTCTTCTTCTCAAACTATTCAACAAAATGCCAGCATTACCCCAATACCAAAACCAAAGACATTTAAAAAAAGGAACATTAAATAGGCCAATATCACCGATGAACATAGATTCAAATATCCTCAACAAAATATTAGCAAACTGACGTTAAGAATACTTTAAAAGGGTCATTTACCATGATTATGTGGGATTTATTTGAGGCTGCAAAGATGGTTCAATATCCACGAATAAAACAAAATGAATGATTATCAAACATCGTAGGATTATCTCAGTGACTGCAGAAAAAGCATTTGGCAAAATTTACTATCATTCATGATAGAAACTCTCAACAAAGTGGGTATAGAGGGAACATACCTCAGTATAATTAAGGTTATATATGACAAATTCACAGCTAACATCATACTCAATGGTAAAAAACTGAAAGCTTTTCCCCTAAGATCATGAAAAACATAAGCATCCCCCTCTCACCACTTTTTTCTACATAGAACTGGAGGTCTTAGCCAGAGTAGTCAGACAAGAAAAAGAAATAATGTTATCCAAATAGGAATGGAAGAATTAAAACCTTCCTTATTTGCATATGACATGACACTACATATAAAAAATCCTGAAGACTCCACCAAAAAACTACTAAAATTAATAAATGAATTCAGTAAAGTTGAAGGATACAAAATCAATGTACAGCATTTCTGTATACAAATAGTGAACAGAAAGAGAAATTAAGAAATCAATCTTATTTGAAACTGTATCAAAAAGAATAAAATACCAAGGAATAAATTTAAGTAAGGAGATGAAAGACCTGTACTCTGAAAAGTGTAAAACACTGATGAGAGAAACTGAAGAAGACACAAATAAATGGATAGCTATTTCGTGCCCCTTGATAGGAAGAATTAACTTTATCAAAATGGCCATTCTGCCCAAAGCATTCTACAGATTCAGTTCAAATCTTATCAAAATACCAATGTCATTTTTCAAGGAACTAGAGCAAATAATCCTAAAATTTGTATGGAACCACACACACACACACACACACACACACACACACACACAAAAAAAACATGAATAGCCCAGGAAATCTTAAGAAAGGAGAAGAAAGCTGGTAAGGTCAGGTGAGTATCATACTCTCTGGTTTCAAACTATACTACAAACAAGTGGACTACATGAGACTAAAAAGCCTCTATAGCATTTTTCATCTTGGAGTTCCTGTAAATGTTCAGACACTATTATAAATAAAATGTTGTAATTATATTTAATGTGTCTTTGGTTTAAGGCAGTATGTTGATCTTAAGGATTTAAAAATATTTCAAAATGTAAAATTGTTCAGAATGATCACACATGTACAACTCAGAGAAGACAAGTAGTGATTCTATAGCATCTCACTACGCTGATGAACAGTGACTGTAATGGGGTTGGTGGGGGGGACCTGATGAAGTGGTAGTTTAATAACCATAATATTGCATATGTAATTGTAGATTAACGATACCAAAATACATATATAAAAAAATGATCAAACACATTTTAGCTATGTGACAAATAGGTTAAAAAAAAGAATGAATATGGGTGATGTTTTAAGAAATAAGAAGTTTTTAGGAGTCTTTACAAAATTTGTTATAATAATGATAGCTTACATACACAGAACTTTAATTACATGGCAGGTGCTAGTCTAACTATTTTTGTGTATTACTCATTTAATCCTACTGCAAGCCCTCTGTGATATTTCTACTGTTATTATCCCCATTTTGGAAATAAGAATAGGTTGGAAAAATGAGACTACTTGCTTACAGTCACATAGCTGTTCAGTGTGATAGCTGGGAGTCAGTGCAGAGGATTTTGTTTTTGAATCAATAGGACCTAGGTAATTTATTCCTTCATTTATTAAAAAAACTCTTAGCATTAGCTCAAAATTACTCAGTATCAATAACTTCCAGCCCTCATCTTATCTTTCGGCAGGGGCATAAAAGAAGTTAAGTGGAGAAAAGAAGGAAGGAGAAAGAAGAGAAGGAGGGTGGAAGGAAGAAAGAAGGGAATTTGGTGGTCATATGTTTTATCTTGGTAAGTGCTAGTAAAGAAATCAAAATTTAAAAAAATAAAAGGAAAAAAAGAGAATGCCAGATTGGGGAGCAGGAGATGAAGGCAGAATATATTTATAAATAGGGTATTCGTAGAAGGTCACATTTGAGCACATATCTGGATGAGGTGGGAAACTGAGCTTTGGTAAGACATACCATGTTAGGTGGTTTGAGAACAGCGAGGTCACTGCGGGCCAAGTGGAGTTGGCTGAGGAAGCGCCAAAAGTTTATTTCACAGAAATAACATGGGGGTGATGAATGTACGGCACTCAATTGACTCTGGCATTTATTCTGAATGAGATCAGAGGCCACTGGAAGCTTTTGAGCAGATGGGTAACATGCTCCAACTTTGTTTTGGTTTTCTTTTTTTTGAGAGTCATTTTGAACTAAATCTTGCTAGAATAGACTTGAGTGAAGCAAAGGTGGAAACAAGGAAAAATTTGTTCTTTGTAGGTTTATGTTAGAAAGTAAATTGCACTATATTTTCTGTTTCCTAGATATTAATGCCTCTAAGTACACTGAGAGCAGTGGAGAGCTCAGAAATATGTTTCCAGAAGATGTTTATTAAAATGTATTTGACTTCTATCATAAGAGATAGAGCTTATCATAACAATGATTTTACTTTTATTTTTATTATATATATGCATTTTCCAGCTACCTCACCAACTAATTCATTGCCTTGGAGCAAGTAAATAGGAGTTGGGCTAACTACAATGGATCTGGGAAAGTGGCAGAGGAAAATAATTTTTTGTATGCTGGAAAAACTTACTAATGTACTGTTAAAAGTCAGAGGACAAGAAGCATTAAGCGTTCATGCATATAGAGTGCAACTGGTACTAAAAGCCATCCTCCATAAAATACCTCGATTGGCATTGCTTTTCAAGAAAAATTGTTTGTAGACAAAACACTTTTGCTCTCAGTATTTTACATTTAATTTTATTTTAAACAAAAATGGATCAATGTCAACATTCTAAATGATACCCACTCTGCTAAAGGCTGAAGAGTCAAAAGACATTTGACATAATTCTTTAAAATTAACCATAACTTAAACGTTGCTTATCATAGTTAGATGCATAGCAGAAAATTAAGAACGAAAATGTGTTTATAACCCTTATAGCTCTGATGATCTATATTTTAATTAGTATATATTCCTGTGTTTTAGGTCCCCAGACATCACATATATTTCTATTGTTCACTATGAGATGAGCATTCACGCAAATATTCTAGATTTTTAAAAATATTAATTTTGTTCAAAAAAATATATGGTGTAGCTACAGAGCTAAGAAAGACCCATATTTTCAGTGAAAAATGTAAGACAGTGTGTTAGTTACTGCTAAAATAAAGGAAACGGATATTTAAATAAAATACATTGTGGATAGACAGATACACTATTTACGTCAATCAAAAAATTCCATGATAAATAAGTACTGTTTAGTCCTGTAATCCGGAAGCCATACACGTCAGGACAGAATGCCTCTTAATATTAAGATAATGATCTCCTGTGACGCTTGCACTTCTACCTTATAATGCAGTTGTTTGGTTGTAATATAGTTGTTACCTTCTTACTACAACATGAATTCCTTGAGAATAAGGATGATATCTTAATTGTCTTTATTGCTCAAACAATACCTTGTGCATAGCTGATACTTAATAAACATTTATCGTTTGAATGAAGTATGTTTTTTCTCCTAAGATGTTTAAACATAATTTCTCTATCTAGACCTTCTATTAGGAGAAATAGATGTATTATTGCTTCTTTGAGAGTGCTAATTATGCTTCTCAAATACATTTTTGGCTTATTGAAGGAAAGTTTATTTGAGATGGAAATATTTAAAACTAGATTTTATTTCCAAAGAGGATTGCTCAAGTTTTGTGCCCCAAAACTATTATTAGAGCATTTACACTATGTTGAGAATATAGATAGTAATCAAATTTATTACATGAGAAAAGCAAGATGTTAATTAGTGTCAGTAATAGTACTAGTTAAAAGTATATATTAGTAGAACATCAGATATAAAAGTAATTTTTAAATTGGTCTTTCTT
Organism: Smutsia gigantea; assembly: GCA_032199065.1. Lineage (NCBI taxonomy): Eukaryota > Metazoa > Chordata > Mammalia > Pholidota > Manidae > Smutsia > Smutsia gigantea. The sequence goes on from JAVSCE010010479.1 coordinate 22,525, forward strand.
TTTCTGTCTTTGTGATTTTGGAAGATTAAATACTGGCCTGGCATACAGATGAGTACATATCTTGACTGTGTACATTAGATGTCAGCTGATTGCTCATATTTCAATTCATTTCACATTTTACTTCCCTTTCCCGGACTTCCTAGTGTATAGGGCACTGGGTAGAGGGATAGACACATCTTCATTTTTAAAACTTTATTGAAATATATTCAAGCTGCTGAGGTAATAAAACATATTCAACCTCTTGAGAGACAATGCATGTAAAGTGATTAGTATGGCGATTGACAGAGAAATGTTCAATGAATGATAATTGTATCAGTAACAGCTATGATTCTTCTTACTGATCTTGTTGGAGTCATTCAATTTTTGAAATGCTTCAGAGACCACCCGTCTGAGCCACCTTCTGAACTGTACTTTTCAGGGCTCAGCTCTTCTGCCTGGTGATTGGTCAATATCTTTGGTAGCTTCTGAGTCAGGCTTCATCAGGGAACCAAGAGCGTGATTTGCCTTCTAGCATATCCTCCTCCTTCCTCCTGCTCACTGTCACTTCTATTTTTACTTTGGAGCAGAAAGTTCTTCAAGGCCTTGTATTCTGAGGCTTCCCACATCCACAGATTTACTACCTGCTTCTCTATAAGAAATGTGTCCTTGGGAACAAATCTTTACTAGAAAAAGAATGGTGGAGCCAGATTAATACCTAAGGTGAAAGTTTTTTTTTCTCCTAAATCTCCCACTCTTTCCTCTCCTTGGACTATTACCAATTTTCTGCCTCAGTTCTCCCAGAGTAGTTAATCCACTGACAAGTACATACTGAATTCCTCCTTTGTCCAGGAATGTTTGTTAAACACTAACTCAGGATATCTTATCCTGTTTTCCATATTGCCTCAAGAGTTTCAGAATATTTTCCCTGAAGTTATATGCAAAATGTGATATATGTGTCTTTGCACATGTGTTTTTGTGGAGAATGAACTCATAGCTTCCATCAGATTGTTAAAGGTAGAAGATTCCAAAGAGATCAAGATTCACCCACCAGAGAGGCAAAAATGCTTAAAACATATCCTTTGAGATGAAATGTTTGTGAATGAGTGACATTGACATGGTAAATGGCTGTATAAATATAAGGGTGAACCAGTGTGCAATACAATAGGTGAGAATGAGAAAAATCACTCAGTAATAAATTGGGGGGAAGGACTGGGACTTGTTACGGGTTTAGAAATAAGTTATTTACACTCTAATCAAAACTAATTCCAAGGCTTTGCTTGTTTTCTTACCCCCACAGATAGAAGTCCTATGTATAACATTTTAAATATTATTGAGTACATGAGATTTAATAATTCCGAAGTTTAAACTGTTGAATAGTTAAAGGATGCAATATCATCTTTCAGCTGATCTTCCTTAGATTTAAGAAAACTTAAATTCTGAAAACCTTAAATATTTTTCAAGAATATTTTTGCAAAATCACTCTTGGTGACAACAATCAGTATGATACATCATTTAAAAAGACACTTCAGTCCATTTCACAAAGACACTAAGTACAGTTTTTCAATACCAAATTATATTAGCAGTTTACACTGCCATAGACTGAATATTTGTTTCAGTTTTCTTAAAATATACCTAGGGCATTTTGGTTCTGGGTTTCTGTTTTATCCAATGAGAAGGTAAAACAAATCTATAAATTTCATGGCTTAAAGAGTAGATATTTGGGGCTACAGCAAACAAAAAGGCTTCTCCATAGCAAGGGAAACCATCAACAAAATGAAAAGGCAGCCTATTATGTGGGGGGATGTATTTGCAAATGCTATATCTGATAAGGCACTAATACCCAGAACATAAAGAACTCACACAACTCAATGCCAAAAATTAAAATAATCTGATTATAAAATGGGCAAAGTTACCTGAATAGACATTTTGCCAAAAAAGAAGGCGTAGAGATGCCAGCAGACATGGAGAGATGCTGTACATCACTAACCATCAGGGTGATGCAAATCAAAACAACAATGAGCTATCACCTCACACCTGTCAGAATGTCTGTCAACAAGACAAGAAATAACAAACGTTGAGATGGATGTGGAGAAAAGGGAGTCCTTGTACACTGCAGGTGGTATTACAAGTTGGTGTGGCCTCTATGGAAAGCAGTATGGAGGTTTCTCAAAAAACTAAACATAGAAATACCATATGATGCAACAATTCCACTTCTGTGAATTTACCGAAAGAAAACAATATCACTAATTCAAAAAGGTATGTGCACTGCAATGTTTATTGCTGCATTATTTACAGTAGCCAAAATATGGGAACAACATAAATGTCCACTGGTAGATGAATAGATAAATATATGGTACATACATATACAATGGAATATTACTCAGACATAAAAAAATCTTGCCATTTGTGACAACATGTATGGACCTAGAGAATATTTTGCTAAGTAAAATAAGTCAGAGAAAGATAAGTACCATATGATTTCACTTGTAAGTGGAATACAAAAAACAAAGGAACAAACAAAACTGAAATGGATTCATAAAATCAGAGAACAGACTGGTGGTTGCCATAGGGGAAGGGGGGTCAGGGGATGGGTAAAATACGTGAAGGGGTAATAATCAGAGACAATATTTGCTTGATCTGTCTATGGTTACATGAATGTATACATAGAGAAAAATTCATCAAGCTGTACATGAAGGTTTGTGCATTTATTGTATGTACCGCAACACAATTTTCAAAAAAAGAAAAAAACAGAGTAGGCATCTCTACTTGAGTTTCTCAGTGACATCTCAAAATTAATATACCTTAAACTATACTGTTCATAACCCTCTTCTTCCTCCTACTCACATCATCTTGTTCTTTTCCTTCTCTTCCAAGTTTCAGAGCTTCTATCAATTGCAACCAGTCTTTCACTTTCCAGCTCACTAAGTCTTCTCAAAATTAACCACTTTTTTTCTGGAAATCTTTCATCTTCTCCTTGTACCATATTTTTTATCTTCATTCTCTACACTACTTGTTTTTCTATTACTTCTGATCCAGAGTCAGGCTCTTTCCTTTCCATCAATTCAAATAGTGCAATAGCTTGAAGTCTTAGCTGAAAAACCATCAGCTAGAGTGCTTCTAAGTGAGAACAAGCAATAGTAATCACTCCTAAAGTGAAAGCATCTAGATTTTAGGAACATAGACAGTACCTTATTTTATACACTCTTTTTCTTAAAGATTTCTTCAGAATTAAACCTACTGACTTCCCATGTATATGTATGTTACTTACCTTCCCACCTGCACTGTTCTCTTCGTGCTGGTAGGATCAAGTCTCTTACTGTTGTTTTTGTTTGTTTGTTTTTTTGCTTCATGTTGTTTTCATCTGTTAGATCATTAAGCACAGAATGGACTCTTGATATACAGTTATTTGTTAAAACATTGGCAAGATTGTAGATGAGTGATATGTAATACCAACATAGAATTTATAGTATACAAAGTATTTTCACATGCTTTTTCTCATTTACTAATCTAACATTATAATACATCATTCTCTTAATTTTGAAGATATGGAAATAATTGCTCAGGAATAAGAAATTAGTAAATGGATGAGCTAAGCATTAAACAACACTTTTTGCTCCATGCCCAACTTTCCATGATACCATAGCTGCATTCCCTTCTAAAGTTTCATTTTATAAAAGAAAGTTAAAGACTGAAAACTTTCTAATATCTGTTTGATCAATGGGAAATAGATCAGGAACAAATCTGCCAAGGTAACTAACAAGTTCTAAGTGTTACTGAATTTTAAAGTATTCACCATGAAATGACATGTAATTAGTAATTACTTACATGTGGAAAAAAGCATTTTCAGCAACTTTTTAAGGAATAAAACTTAGAAGATACCTTATGACATGTAGGAGGAAAGGAAGCCTGGTCAGAAATGTCCCTCGACTCCTGTAACTTTTGGAACTGTGTTCAGGAGGAAGGTCGCAAACCGTTTGTATTGCTGTAGTGATACATGTGAAACAGTCTTTCCTCTCTTTAAAAGTTAAGGAGTGGGGACCAATATAAACAGACCTCAAAATGAGATGCATCTTATCTCATGTGTGTCTTAGATCCACAGAGCTAATGCTTAAAGCTTAAGTGCTGAGAATTTTTCAAGTAAGACCTCCTTTGCATGACAAATATTCAAGAGATTGTAGATCTAAGATAACTATGATCAAGTTAATAGTTAAGTCATAATTTTATATATAAGGAGTTTTCCATTCTTTTCTTCCTGATGTATGTTATTTTTGTCTTCATGCTTATGAATTAAGAGTCCAAGCCTGTCTGGCTTCCTTCCATACCTCCTATGATCCACCTGAGCTATAAGAGATGAGGAATCCTCACTGAGCTTGAACCAAGTGGATTAAATGAGACAGTACCTTGCATGATTTGATAAAAGCCAGATTTTTTATAAATTCCCTAACTTCTTGTTTCAGTAATAGGGAAAACACCATCTTCCTGGGTTTTAGCGTGAATACAACCTACCTATGACTAATTTTAAAAATAGTAACTTTATTATTTCTCAAATTATACTACATTTTGATTTCTGCATTGAAGATTCCTCAGATTAGCTCAGTCATAGATACCAGGAAATCAGTAACTCCTCTTAAAAATGTCCAAGATTTTAAACTGTTCCTCAATAATATAAAAATAGGGATGATATTTTAACAACTCAAAATGAAATCACCAGCATAGACCCCAAATACCTGGTTTACATACCCTCTTTCACCTCCCTGCACACACACTTTTGTATAAGTGCAAACAGAACTTTTAGATTTTGGCAGATGAAAAACCTGCTATGGAAAGTAACCTTTCATTTTTCTGAAGGTCTGATTTAGAATTCAGTAAAAGAGAAATGCATACTAAGAAACTGGGCCAAAGAAACTGAAGATCAATTTGGTATTTGTTGGATACAAGTATGTATTTAGCAACACATTTTATCTCCCAAAATTATGTCAAGGAACAAAGTTTGATGTCAAATAACGATGAGGAGAGTTATTTCTTAGAATTACACAATATATTTGAGATAACTAGGTATGAATCCAAGTTTGAGAAGAGTCACCTCAACAGAAATGAGACAAAGTCAAATTCTAAAATTAAAAAAATAGCATGTGTAAGTGTTAGTATAATTTTCTCATTTCGATTTGTGTTCACCAGGAGAGCTGATATCTTGATGATACTGAGCCTTCTAATCTAATCCTTTTACCTAATACATGTCTTCTTTTATTTTTATCTCCTTTCATTTCTCTTATCAGCAATATTTTGTAGTTTTCAGTGTACAGATACTCATCTTTTGTCAGTTATATTGTTAAGTATTTGGGATTTTTGATGGTATATATGGCAATTTTTATATTTTACAGTATTTGTTGTTAGTGATTCATTGCTGTCATTGATCATTTGCCCTGCAGTCCTTGCAAGACACACTTATTACTTGTAGTAGCTATTTTTAAAGATTCTTTAGTATTTTATAAAATCATTTCATCTACAAGTAAATTCAGTTCTCCTTTTTCAATTGATATATCTTTTATTTATTTTGAAGCCTTATTGAACTTGTAAGAATGTCTAGGAACGTTCTGAACAGGAGTGTGGCGGCAGACATCCTCTGTAACCTGGACTTACAGGAAAGGCATTCAGTCTTTCTCCATTAAGTATGTTAGCTGCAGGGTTTTTTTAAACCAATTCAATCAATATCAGATTGAAAAAGTTTCCTTTATACCAGGTTTCCTGAGATTTGAAAAAATCAGGAATGGAAGTTGAATTTTTGTTAAGTATTTTTTTCACATCTGAAATGATGATGTATTGTTTTTAAAAAAGTATGTTTATGTAGTGAATTACATTGATTCTTGAATGTTAAACTCTTTTGTAATTCTGGGATAAATACAACTTGTTCATGGTGATAGGCAGTATTCTAAGATGGTTCCTGAGATTCTCATCTCCTGTCGTATTTGACCTTTCCTTCAACACTGGTGGGGACTTTGCACAGGATAGTCACTCCCTAGATTATATAAAACATCACTGTAGCTGTCTAAAGAGATATTCGACCATTGGCTTAAAAAAAATAAGTTGCCATGTTGTGAGAGGGTCTTGCTGCCAGGAGCTCAGGGAAGCCCATGAGAGCAAAGAGTGACCCCAGAGAATAGCTAGAAGAAAAATGGGGACATCACCTCTGCAACCAGAGGAAATTAATTTTGTCAGTGACGTGAATGAACTTGGAAGAGGACTGTGAGCCTCAGATAAAATTATAGCCTTCGATGACACCTCGATGTCTGCCTCATGAGGCACTGAGCAGAGAACCCCTCTAAGGAATGTCTGGACTCCTGAATTCCAGATACTGTGAGAATACATTTATGTTGTTTTAAGCCACTAAGTTTGTGGTAATTGTTAGCAGCCATAGAAAACTAATATAATCATGAGATACATTTATATATTGTTGGATTTGATTTGCTAAACTTCTTTTAAGAACATTTTCATCTATGTTCAAGAGGAATATTGACATATAGTTTTCTTTTCATGTCATGCCTTTGTCTGATTTTAGTATCTGAGTAGTGCTGGCCTCATAGAATGAATTCGGAAATAGTTCCTCCTTTTCTGGAAAACTTTGTGTGGAATTTCTTCTGCATATACTTGGTAAAAATGACCAGTGAAACTCACTGGGCCTGGAGTTTTCCTTGTGGGAATGTTTTAAACTACAAATTCAATTTCTTTTAATAGATATAGGATGGCAGATTTAGTATACCCTTATTATCATTTTAATATGTGTAGAATCTGTACTGATGTCATTTATGTCATTTCTGATATTAGCAGTTTGTGTCTTTCTTTCTTGACCACTGATCAATTTTATTGATCTCAAAGAACCAGCTTTTGGTTTCACTGATATTTTGTATTGTTTTTCTGTTTCTCTTTCTTTCAATTGTACCCTGATCATTATTATTTCCTTTCTTTGGTTTATTTTGGGCTTTGTTTTCCCCTAGTTTCTTAAGATGGAGGCTAAAACATTTCATTTGAGAACTATCTTCTCAGTGCTACTTATCCCAGCATCTGGCAATTTTGATATGTTTTTTTATTTTGGTTTGGTTCAAAATACTTACTTCTCATTTTGATTTCTTCTTGTACTTATTTCCTATTTAAAAGTGAGCTATTTAGTTAAAAAGTATTTGAGAATTCTCCACATATATTTCTGTTACTGATTTCCAATTTCATCCTTTGTTATCAGAAAATATACTTTGCATCTTTTAAATCCTTTTATATTTTCTGAGATTTGTTTTATGGCCTTGGATATTGTTTGTCATGAAACATGCCTCATGTGCACTTGAAAAGAATATTTCCTCTTCTGTTTTGGGGTGAACTATCCCATAACTATCAATAATTTGAAGTTGACTGTATATGTTCAGAACCTGAACTACTGGGCAGAGATTTTCAGTGTTACAAATGATTCTGTTTCTCCCTATGTCCTGGCACAGGCTTTTTTTTTTTTTGAGGTTATGACTCATATCTATTGGGTAGACATTTTCTAATCACTTACCAACCAATAGCAGCATTTTTCTACCTCTAGAACAGTGCAATAAGCCCAGTTCCACCTCCCAAAATGCTCAGGGCCTGTGCACTAGCAGCCCCTCCCTTCATAGGCATTAAGATTCTAGCTGTTAAAGGATGTGCCTATTCTAGATCCTTCTGTAGATTTTGGTGTATGAAATTCAGGTCTACTTAGACTGTAGATTTTCTTCATTTCTATCACCTGAAGGTTTTCCTTTCTTGCTTTCAAATGTGACTCTATTTCATAACTTTTCAAATATTTTAAGGGGTATATTTGTGAGGCAAAAGAGGAATTTTGTATCTTCTCTGTTGGCTTCTTGACAGAAAACTTTTAATCCATGTTTTTAAAATGTTTTTTACATTGGCTACAGTCTTCTAATTCAAAGAATTAGTTTTTGATGTTTGACAAGGTGACATTAGTAATGCTAAATTTTGCTTAATAATTTAGAATAATTTCACCTCTTTCTTACCCCCAAACCTGTCTTTCAGAGAATTTTGAATGGTAGTTTTGATGATGTGTCACTTGATAATTTTGTTCATGTTATGGTTTGGATATCCTTTTGGTATTATTAAAAATGAAATAAGATGAATTTCTAGTTCACTTATTGCTAGAATCAGAGACATAAATGGAAAAGGAATTAATTGAGGTCACTGCTCATGACCTGTTGGAAATCACAAGAATAGGATTGATTTTCCTCTGCACAAGCCCTTATGGCTTTGGCATTTTGATAAAACCATTTGACTTGTGATGCCTCAATCTTCCTACAACTTCTATTCAAATTACTTTGAAAATTTAATTCAAACACCATGCCTCCACTTCATTTGGTCTTCCCTTGGCACATGTATGCCCCTAGGTACATATTTGCAAACATAGGCAGTGAAATTACACTGCATGGCCATATTTAATTATAAAATCAGTATTTGGATAATTCAGAGTAGGTTTATATTAACCTTTGTGATTATTAAAATTAAGTCACAGAATTCTAAATATTATTATAAACTATATCTGAGAAATGTTGCAGGCTCTAGGATGTATTTTTCAACTGAGACTGGGAGAGTAAGCCTACTGGGGTATTTGTCATTATATTGGAGATCAAGCCAAATCACATGGGGACATTATAAACTCTTCGTATCTTCCCCTGTACTAATATTTGGCTACCTTGGTGTCACATTCTCCCTATCTAGTGAGAATTCTTTTTAGAATGAGCATCTCTGTTTTAGGGAGTACTTATTAGTGGTAAATTAAGTGAGATAAGGGTTTTTGAAAGTTACAGAGTTTCAATGCAGATGACACAGTTTCATCTTAAGTAGAATTCCTTTCTCTGTTCTTTAGACACACAGTAATACTAGATGAAACACTAAAGCCATCAGCAGAAAGACATAGCTTGTCTCAAATATTGTATAAAATTCACTGTATATGAAATAGAAAAACTATATAAGGTGGCGAGTTAAAACAAAGTTTAGGCCTTCTGGTCTTTTAGACAGATATAGGCAGCAGTATCTGGAAATTTAATAGAGACAAAATGTGCCACCATAAGTAAAGTCTGGAGTCTGGGATGTATTCCTGCTTACTAAAGGAGGCTGAGAAATTGCTGACTTCCTCCTTGGAGTTATGGCTTTATAGGACTCTTGGGCTCAGGGAAGCAGGATGAGAAAGATAGTCTTAGGATGAGAAATTGATTGAAACCATTCACTGGCACACTGACTGGACTGCTGATATTACCAATATTACCCAGAGTGAGTCCAAAATGCCATATTAAAATTTGAATGTTGAATAGGGGCCTAGCACATTAGGCAGCAGCAATGATAAAACTCCAGATCCAGAGAGAACAAAGAACAAAGTGAACTGATAGGTTATTCTTAAAAAATACTTCCTCATCCCCACAATGTAAGTAGTGTATTTCCTCACCTCCCATACATTGGGCTTGGCTATGGGATCTTAGTCAACAGGGTATCAGCACACGTGATACAAGCAGAAGCATGTATTGTACTTGTAAGGCTGAACTATCCTCCTTAAGTTTCTGTAACAGCCATGAGAACATGAGGATGAAGGGAATGTGAATCAGACATGGGCCCAAGCCCTGCCAAATACCTCAGGTCCAAGTCCTTTACTGTCGACCTGCAGATCCATGAATGACTGTTGCATTAAACCACTGAGATTTGGGATAGTTTATTATTGAACATTATTGTGGTCATAGCTAAAGACACTTAAAATGATTGCAACCTCAAAATATAAAACATATATAGATTCTTCAAACACATGTAATCCTAATAAGGGCATGGAGGAAAGTAAAAACTTAGGAAATTAATTCATTTCTGATAAAATTACTTTGTGAAAGTTTTACAGTCTTTAAAATAATTATTTTATTTTACAACTATTTAAATAATTTAAATCTATTATATTACAAGACATTTTAGAACAAAAACAGGAAGAAATGAATAACAGAATTGGAAAGAAAAAATGCTTTAACTCTTAGAAATAAAAAGCATAGTATCTGAATCTAAATATCAATGTAAAGGATAAACTCTAAACTAAGTGGAATTGAAAACTGATTGTTTCAAACAATTTTAGCACAGAGTAAAAAGAGGAAAACAGCTGTTTATAAAATGAGAAATACAGATTGAGAAGCTCTCATATTTCTATGTACAATAGGTATTTCAAAAGAGGAGAATGGAGATTTTTATATGTATTGTTTAAAGAAAAATCTCTCAGAATTGCCAAGATTTAAAAATCCTCAGAAAATTTTTATGCTAACATAAAGATAAATGCACATGACACATTATACTGAAATTAAAGAATGTTAAAGATTAAGAAAAAAATTTCAATTGCTTATAGAGCAGTGCTGTCTAATAGAATTTTCTGCAATAATAAAAATAATCGTATCTTTGCTCTCTAATATGATAGCCACTAGCCACATACAGTTATTGAATACTTGACATGTGGCTAGTGCAACTACTGAGGAAATAAGTTTTTATTTTAAAAAATATTTTAACTAATTATAATTTAAATTTAACTAGTCACATGTGACTAGTGGTTACTGTATTGGACTGCACAGTTCCAGAGAGAAAAAATAGAAAAAGTAATTAGATCAACTGCAGACTTTTCATTAGCCTCAATAGATACTAGAAGGCAATGAAAACCAATCTTCAACATGCTGAGGGGAAATAACTTTCCACATATTTTGTGATAACCAGTTCTACAACCATTCTGTTTTGCAGGCAAAACAAGGATCTTTCCTTTTAGATATTTGATGCAGAAAACATGTCACATTTAGACTTTCACATATACCTTCTAGATTTATTTAAAGCAGCCACAGAATCCTTGTGTGATGAGTGGAACCTAAAGTCTGCAGCTATACGTTTCACTAACAACTGACAATCCAGAGTTCAGGTCAGATGAGTCATGAGCTCTAAGTGGTGCATCTTCAGAGAAAAAAATTTCTGTGGCCATTTCCAGATTTCCATGCCATGTATTATAATTTTGACATTTAAACAGAGACAGATTACCTTTTAGAACATTTTAGATCATTCCAAGTCAAGTTCAATTTTGAAAATGTACACATTTAATTTCATGATGTATGCATATGTAAATACACTATAAAGTGTTTGAAAAAAGATCCATAACATATATAAAACTAAGATTTCATCAACTATGGACAATAAAATTGCTTTTAAATGGAAGGACTTATAAGAAAAATAAGAAGCCAAGATATTTGACCAAAAATAGTAAACTTAATTAACCATATACTATAAAATAAGAATATGGATCAAAACTGCAAACACTTTTAAGTAGAAGTCTAATGTCTCGCAACAATAACCAGCACAGGAATGAGTTTGTTCAGTGAAGGGTTAGATCCTGCTGGGGGTCTTATTGCACTCAGAAGGAGAGAACATGTCAGATACATTCATGATTAACTATGTATGCATATTTTAAGCATCACCTAAGAGAATATCATGAGTTTATGTCAAAACAGGAGGAAAATAATTCAATAAAAATTCATATAATCAAAAGATAAAAAGAATTTAAGGAAAGGAAATGATAAACAAATATAAAGGAGGCTAAAATAAAGTGACAGAAAAGGAATTGTTCATATATGAACCAAAAAAAGTGGCCTGACAATATTTATATTTTAACAAAATACCTTAAATGAAAAATTATATAAGAATAAAATGGTACTGTATATAAAAGTTAAAGGAACAACCTGACAAGAAAATATAACTATCATTAAGTTGTATATACCTCTCAATGTAATATCAAAATACATAATACAAAAATGGAAGAATTAGAGGCTGAATTTCAGAATAGGAAAAAGTCTGGAGTCTGGGATGTGTTCCTGCTTATGAAAGGAGGAAAGCTCAGTCCCAGACAAGCATCTTTTTTTTTAATATAATTTATTTTATTATCATTAATCTACAATTACATGTGCAATATTACGGTTATTAAACTACCCCTTCAACATGTCCCCCCCACCAACCACATTACAGTCACTGTCCATCAGTGTAGTGAGATGCTATAGAATCACTACTCCAGACAAGCATCTTTAAAGCCGGTCAAAAGTAGCAAAGGCAATCTTTTAACATCTGGAGGTTGATCAAAGGGCTCACAGAAAGATGGAAAACGTTTATTCAAAAAAGCTCAGGAAGAACCGTGAGCGGCCCTGGGCCTTCCAGCTCACACTGCCCACTCCGGGAGCTCTGCCTTAGGAGCCACTCCAGCTGGCCGAGCGGCCGCCAGCGAGTTCCCGTCCCGCACGGTTCCCAGGGTGAAAGAGCTCTTCTGGGTGGCTTTGGCGGCCCATGAACAGTGCCAGATCCCATTTTCCACAGCTGTCTCTGGTGGCACATCTATACTGAGTGACTAGAGGTAGCCAGGCCATGCCTGTTCCTCCGCCGGACCTCTAACAGGAAGGGACAGTTCTGTGGGGAAGCCGGTGGAGAAAGCAGCCCCGCTTTACTTTTCACCTGTGTTGAAGGAAGCTGCTCTGTGGACTCAGCAGGTCCATGATAGCTCCTATCTCCCACAGCTTTCGGGGCAGAGGAATTATTCTGGGTAGTTTTGGCAGCTGCAAACTTGAGTTAATCCTGCCGTTCCTGGCTCCGGGCTATAGGAGATCCATACACTGCATGGCATCGGCAGCCAGTGGTGACACCAGCTTCCCCTATTTTCGCCCCCACGGTTCCTACTCCATAGGGAGAATATAGGTCGGACAGCTAGTGAAGAGAACTCCTCATCTGCTCCAGCTTGTGTTAAGCACAGAGGTTCTCCCAGGGGATAGTCAGTGTGCGAACCCAGAGACCTGCAACATCCTGACCTTGCAAAGGGGCCCATATTCAATTGAATCAGACTGTGGAGCAATTTATGCCCCAGCATATTGTCAGAAACAATGTGCGCTAGCTAGCAATTAGTGGGGGCTAATAGCTGTACATACTATCAAAAAGGGCAGACCATTCAGCAGCTTAATGAGGAGGTCAGGGAAAAAGAGAGTGAAAGAGCCTCGCAAAAGCCGCAGACATCCCTGGGGGTTAGGAAGACTGCTCAAGTCTGTGCCCTCTGGGAAGCTCTGTCAGAGGCTGCACACTTCATGGGAAATAGATTTCACTGGAGTATTCCAGGCACTAAAAAACAAACCACCAGCCAGAAAAACACAACAAACTTCAGAAGGGGTCAACAATTCAGAATTGCTACATTATACAAAATACCCAATCTTTTGAAAAAATGAGAGGAGCATGAAAGAATACAAAAGTGTGACCCATACACAGGGGAAAAAGGTAGACAGTAGAGCAACAGGAAGTATTTCGGAGGGGGCCCAGGGGTCGGTCTTGGCTTGCAAATATTTTAAAGAAGCCATTATGAGGATAATCAAAGATCTAAAGGAAACAGTGTTTTAAAAAATTTGAGAAAGGTAGGATGATAACATCGTATCAAACACAGAACATCAATAAAGGTATTATAAAAATAATAAATTGGAAATTCAAAAGTTGAAAACAACGATAATGATGATAAAAAATTCACTAAAGTAGCTCAACAAATATTTCAGTTGACAAAAGAAGCAAAGAGCAGACTTGTAGATAGATTACTGGAGATTATATAGTCTGAAGAACAGAAAAACCAAAGGCCGAAAACTTCACTGAAGGGCTCAAGGGTGGATTTGAAGAGACCGAATTAGCAAACTGGGACTAGCATTACATTTATATTGGTTAAATACTTGATGTCTCACATTTCTCTGAGACTCGGTTCAATATTTTCCTACATCATGGGTACTTAAAAAAATTCCTATGTTGTTATGTTCTAGTCTCCTGAGTTAAAATGTCACTTGCCTTTACTTAAAAGAGAAATCAGTTGGAGAAGTTAGTTTTCTCTCATCAAACATTTTATACTATTTTATGCTATCCTTTATTGAATATCTGCTAAATGCCAAATACTTTATTATGAACCCACATTTACTACATTTATTATCTCATTTAATCTGGATCTCAGCCCATGAGCTATAATTATCTTTCATATTTACTGATGAGAAAATAGGTTTAGCTAATATTCCAAGGTGACATATCTGGTGGTGAAACTGAAATTTCAAACTTAGCCTGTATGAACCCAAAGGTGTATTCTTTTTACTATATCATTTTGATTCCAGTTTTGATTGCTTTTGTATTGTTGAAATTTCACAGAAGTTTCCTGTGGGTCCAATAACATAACTTGGAAGAATGGAAAACCTCTGTCAGACTTGCCTGATTAACCTAAGAACTTATTAATATGAAGAATGTCAAAGGTATCTATTCCAGAGCATATTAGAAATTTTCTGTTTTTTAGCATAAAGATAAGATATAGCCTTACTAAGGTAAAGATCAGGGAAAAGGAGAAAAGAAATAATAATAAAGTAATATTGCATGGTATTTATTGAGCTTTTACCATATAAAAGATATTAAGCTGAGGATCTTTCATAAATATTCTAATTTAACACTAAAAATTAAGTACTGGTATATCATATAATTATTCTTAGTTTAAACCTGGAAAGAAAAGACCCAGAGGACTGAAATTATTTAATGTACTTACAGTAAATAACTAGAAGCAGGGCTGTTTTCACATCTAGCTATTTCTGACATCAAGTTTGTATTCTTAATCATTGTGTAACACTAGAATGAACCTATTACAAAAATATGCAAACCCTAAATGTGACCCAGATATTAAATTAGTTCTTATATATTTTTTTCTAGTTATCTGTGTCCATTATTAATATGTATACTTAAAAACTCTTCCAATTGTTCCAAGTTTTGGAGGTGAGCATAATAAGTTATTTGAGAATTTGCTATGTGCCTGGTAAGGCACAACATGAGTAAATAGTAGCAACTCAGGATTTTAATCGCTATGTGGTCACTCAGTATACTAATGCTATTTGGGGAATTAGTAGTACACTTTGGAATGTGTGAAATTATGGAATTTTCAGTTGAAAGAACTTTCCTTTTAACTTTTCAGCATTTTAAGATTAGGCATTTTATGAGTGAACTGAACACTGAAAGCTAAACTAGTTAATCTAAGGATATCTTGACATGAACAAAATTAAAGTTGTCCCTTCTACCTTCAAAAGAATGTGACTATGGTAGACTCATTACGCTATTCCTAAATTACACATAAGTCTTTTCAATAATCCATTTTCTTTCCCAGGTTCATCAATAATTCTGCAAATCTAGTTTGTATCCTGAGTGTGATGCTGAGGGATGAGAGCCATCCAAAGACATCAGAGAGCATTCTGCATGTCCGGTATTTTTGCTGCAAACATTTTTGCCATAGAGATTTTACTGCAAGAATTTTTTTCTGTAAACATTTTCACTGCACAGCTAATTGGCCATAAGACAATTTTCCTGCACAAGTTCAAAAAACTGGTCGACAGTTTGGTTTCACGTCTCCATTGACGCAGTGCTGCCAGTTCTATATTATATAAATCTGAACCCTCATAATGGTCTGCACAGTGGGGCAGCATTTTAAACCCATGTTTCCGTAGAACCTTGGAATGTCTAGCAATGGACATGTGACAATATGACAAGAACAAGCAACAATGTAAAAGGCTTTCACAGCACAACACAAAGCTGAGTTACAAATATGTGTCTTTGTATTTGGAAACTGACATGTCTCTTATGAAGGAAGAAATTTTAGTGAAAAAAGAAAAAGTGGTACCAATCAAGAAGATGAACCCAGCAAACAAAGCACCATGCTATGAATGAAAGACTTTGAAGACAAACGCTTAGATACAGTCCACAAAATAAAATCAGTTATTTCATAGTATTGCCATAAATCTACACACATTTTAAATGCATTCAAATATTCAAATATAATATGCCATCAATTCCTTACTTTTGTTATTCGTTTTTTCTTTCATTATGTCTTTTTTAATGAATATACCCCTTTACTTCTTGTGATTTTATCTTTTACAGCAAAATTACCTTATGCCAATTATTTATGCTGTGAAAAATTTTGCAGCAACAGTGCTTGAAGCAAAGATGGCTATGGTAAAATGCTTATGGCAAAAGTACCTAGAACCCACATTCTGAATAAGTACTAGTATGGTAGATTCTTAGCTCTGATGACCTTTTCATGGAATTGGAATTGTTGGTTCCTTGGGGCCACAGGACAAGAGGAAAGTTCAGGCTCTGAAAGAATCAGTACTGTATTCTCCAAGGAATAAGACTCATTAGGGTTGAAAGAAGCAAAGCTGATTCTTATTTTTATAGACATGTTTGCTTTTACAAATCATGGTGCCACATTTCAAATTCATAGCATAAGTAATTAGCATGTGGTAAAAGGAAATACTTGCAGAGAGATATTTTCTTCTTCCCTTTCCCCCTACATTTTTCCTTCCTTCCTTCCTCTTAGTCCTTTTTTTTCTGTCACTTTTTTCCTTATCTTTTTTTAGATAATTATTCAAAGCATTTCTTTGTGATGTAATTATCCGGGAGAGTTTGTATGTGCCTGTATAAAGCAGTATTAAATGGATGAGTCTCATTTCTGCTTTTGTCTTTACTTCTCAGAGCCCTTTACTCTGCGTCTTTGATTGGCATATAGGCAAGAAAATTTATTTTCTTTGGTCAATAGCTACACTTTAATTGATGTTTATAGATAGATAGTACAATTCCATTTATAGTATCTGCATACTGCAAGGCACAGACATCTGCACTAAGGATAATTATACACAAAAAACATTTGCTAGAGTGTACCAGTTCTATAAAGTTGGTGATGATCCTATTTCTCTCACTGGATTATGAATTTGCCCTAATAAAGATACTTTGTAACTATCAACTTCATAAAACAGGTGAAGACATGAAGGCCAGAACAGTTCACCCACTCACTCATGGTCAAATTCCCAAGAGAGAAGAGCAATAGTAATTGCCCATATTGGTTCAGCTTTACCCAGATCTTCCTGACTTAGCTCTGAATGAGATAGTATTAAGTATTGGCTCCCTTTATGCAAGAGTTTGATGTTCTCAAGATGTTCTTGTCTAAGTCTTGAGAAGCTAGTTCTTGAGAACAGCCTCATAAAATAAACAATCCTGAGTCTGAAGAAAGAGTGTGAATGTCTTGTATAATCTAAAGACTTGTATATTAGAAATGACTTATTGGTGTCTACTAGGTCCTCAGAACTTTCCTTTATATCAGAATACATACATCTTCTGCTATGTGAGGGGTACTTTAAGCCTTGACTCTGTTTAGTGCGGCTGGCCTATGAGGAAGCAACACTGTGAAATTAGAGACCATGTCAAGTGAAAGGAGAAAAGGATAAAATGTTCTATAAAGGTTGACAAGAAGGACAACTTGGAACTACTAATTAGGATTGCTTGCCACCTGTTTAAAAAGTTTCTTATTCTAGTGTATATTCCCATGTCCAAAGTGAGTAAGTGGAAGGAAAAATGAAAAAAATGAGAACAAATACAAAAATCCTACGTGACTCCATTACCTTCTTGACTTTAAATGGCCACCCTCCAACTAACTAAGGTGCTGATGACAGGAGCTTCAGAGAATTGTACAGTGAGCAAAGATGACCTCATTTAGAAAAGTGAAAGCAGTTGGTGAGCAACTGGAGAACAAAGATCATGTGACATGACATGATTTATAATTATGAAAACACAAAAGCTCAGGTATTCATTCTGAGGTAGCGACAAAAGCTCAGTAAGAAAACTAGTACTAGGGAGGAGTCCAGGTTGAAGGGGTTGGATGGAGAGTGGGGAGAGAGAATGAGAGAGAAGTAAAGGTACAGAGGGAGAGAAAGAGAGAATGGCAGAGATACAGAGATACAGAGAAAAGCACTAGCAGCTCAGACAAGGAACCCCTACAGCCCCCATGCAGTATTCAGGCTGTACTCCTACTTAGAGGCATGGGAGCACCAAATGTTAGCCAGCAAAACTTGGGAGAGGACAGTTACCAGTTGAATTTTTAATGCAGGCCTATGGAAAGAGGTGAAACAGAGAGTGGGGCAGGGACTCATAATAAACAGGACTGATATTTGCAGTGACATTTTGACAGTAAAGGAGACTATTTGTCTACCCCATGACAGGTTCTTACATGTAGTAATGATATTTTTTCTACCCAAATGCTACTTAGGTTGGTACTTTTTAAAAACATACAAAGGTAATTTGGGGCCAGAAGCTTAAACTGACTGCCAACATTCTTATTCCAATGCCGGTCACTTTGTGTGACTCATAATGTCTCATTCATATGGACAGTTTTTCTTGTGTGTGTGTGCTTGTTTGTGTGTGTGTGCGTGCGCGCCATTCTGAGAACCTGTTGCCTCAATAGAAACCCTTTTGATGACAAAGGTGAATGACCTATCTCAAAGTATCTTTTATTCTCTCATTTTTTAACATCAGCAGGAGAAGAGTAGAGATGACAGGGCACATATATACCTCTTTTCTATTGTTTTTCTACTATTCTCAATGACTCTTGATGAAACTTAGAAATGGGAGGCCAACTACTTGACTGCTTTTCTTTCTGAGTCCTGTATTCTGTCTCCCATATCCATACTATTTCCACTCTTTTCTTTTGATTTCAAGGGTGGGAAAATTTATCAACAGCTTAGATGCTCGTCGTACAGGAGACAAGAATCTGATTGGAGAGAGGGCTGCTTTTCCTGATGAAACGGGAATTAGTAGCATTATAACAGGAAAGATGTAAGAGAAGAATGGACTATCTCTGAACCCTGCGGCCTTCTTAGAGAGTTGTTCTGTCCCCTTCATTCATCTGTGTACATGAGCTTTTATTGAAGTGAAAGAAATTATAGACCCACAATTTCAGCAAGGGGGTGGTAGCTTTTCCCAAAATTTATAAAGTTGATATGTATCAAACTTAAGGTGAATGCCTTTTCCATGACCTAGAGACCCCCCGCCCAATCCCTGTTCTTCCAAAAAGCACATTGGTAGTATTGCAGAAAGGTCTTTGCAAAAGACCTTAGAGATCAGCTACTTCTGGCCTTCATCCACACTGGGCAAGTGAGGAAACGAGACATAAAAAGGTTGATAGATATTGCCGAGATGAGAGCTACTAAGGTAAGGGCAGAATCAGGACTAGAACCCACATCGCCCAATTCTTGGCCTAGCCTTCAACCCAGTCCTCTGTTATTTCCTGCCATATGCTATAAACAGGACTCTTAAAAAAATAAAACTATTATTTCGCCTTAACTTTTAGGTTCTCACAGGCTGTTAACTAATTTTTAAGAATTTAAATTAGAAATTGCAGTTTTAGAAAACTTGCAAGTCCAAGTATTTCTTTTTGTGTAGTGGTTTCTGGGGGGGGGGGGTTCCCCTCATGATGAGGTTTTTCTATAGAATGAAGTACTTGATAGACTCAGATCTGTATTTTCAGAAAAGTGCCCAATAAAATAGTGGTTTAGAACTTGGTGCTAGAGTCTCAGCTCGTTTAAATCCAAGCTGTACCCCTTTGCTTATCATGTGGCTTAGGGCAGGCTCCTTAACTTCTCGGAGCTTCAGTTTCCTCATCCTCAGAATCCTGATAATGAGAACACTTGGTCATAGAGCTATTGTAATGATTAAATGAGGTATATGTAATGCATTCACAAAGTGTCAGGCTCATAGAGAGTTCCCAGTTAAGTGTGTGTGTGAGTGTGTGTGTGTTTCAACACATGTGTTTATCAGCCAGGAACAACTTTTAGGTCTACTCCTGTGATATTGGATCAGGCTTGATCATGTTAGATTAGCTCTTCAAGGCATAACTATAAATATGTGTGAAAAAAATGAGACTCTTTATAAGCAAACATAATAGTTCAACATGTCATATTTGAAAAGGCTATTCCAGATTTTGAAAAGAGCCTTGTGAAGAAATACAGGCATTTCAGATAGTAATAGGTGTGCAAAAAATTTATTAGATGAATGATTAAGAAAGGCTGGCTTACACAAAGGCTTTTTTCCCCCCTCTACAAGATTTCTGAGTCTTTAACTCACTAAAGCACACTTTGATTTCCAAAAATGGAATATTTGGCCAGGAAGCACTTTCTTCAGACATCTAATGGACCTAGACAGTCATTTTAGGTAAAGCTGTCCTATTCTTATTAAAATTATATGGTCACCATTCAGGAGTCCTTTGGAAGTCTCTCGAGGGAATCACCTTGCAGTTCAGTGCTACTGAGCTTAGCTTTTGTAAGATTTTTCTTTTGCCTTTTTTTCCTTTTTTTTTACCAAAAATTGAATTTTCATGCCGACACCTTAGTTTTTCTTATATATTTTATATTTAATTTTGGTACATACATAACATAAAATTTACCACCTTAACCATTTTTTTAATGCAATTCACTAGTATGATGTACATTCACATTGTTGCATAACCAAACTCTAGAACTCTTCATCCTGCAAAAATGAAACTCTATCCCCATTAGACACCTCCCCCCCTCCCCTCTGCTCCCCAACCCCTGTCAACCACCATTCTACTTTCTGCTTCTATGAATTTGACTACTCTCAAATTCATTCTTCACTTAAGGATTTTTTGTCTTTTGTGACTAGGTGATTTCACTTATCATTTGTCAGCATAATCAACACTTGCTGTTGCAGCAGATAAATATGAGCCCTTCATTGCTTGACATAAGACACTTTCTTGCTTACAGGGACCAGGGTGGGGTGGGTCACTCTTCTACATTTTATCTTATTCCTTTTAGAAGACATGGACTCTAAAGTCTTTGTAGGAGAGAAAATGAGGAGTGGAGAAGGCATCAAGGCTCCTAAATGACTCAGGTGATGCTGAAGTGACTCACGTCTCTGTTACAGTAGACTGAACAAGCCCAGTTACAGAGCATTAACCCACCTGTAAGTGGATGTTGTGAAATATAGGGGAGCGCATGGAATTTGGGGACACTGACTTTGTACAAAAGGCATGCTTAATGAGCTTGTGTTTTATTAAACACAACCTGACTAGCATTATGATTTCATTAATTTAACATTTGTTTAGTGGAGCGCAGGTTGCTGGATGGTGAGTTGCAATTCAAAAACAGTCCAGAAGAAAAATTGAAGTATAGAAGTTTATTACAGATCCTGGAGGAAGTACACAGCACCCCTCAAGGGCCCTGTGGGGTGGGCAAGGCAGAGTGGAGAGAGAAAGAGAGAGAGAGAGGAACTAGGGCTTCTGCCTTTATCAGGGTCATTGGGTGGAGTGCTTCAAGTTTTCACAGATAGGACCAGTTGGTCAATGCAAACCAGAATTGCTGAGTTTTGGTAAGTCCCATAGGGGTCCTGAGTAAGGATGGCATAAGGCACACTGGTACTGGGAGGCACAGGGGACTGTTTGATCCCAAAGGATGCTGGAGAAGTCCTATCAGAGCTCACATTTGCTTGTGACTAAAGGCTGCTGCTTAGGGTGTGTGCTTGAGTAAGGGGGCTGGTGTCAGTTTAAGGTCACAGCAGTCTATGTACTCAGCCAAACAGAATGGATGCCAAGGCAGCAATATTATGAATTAGCTACACTAAACTCTCAGCATTAGAATAGCAATAAATATATATGTGTGAATTATTTAGTCTACCAAACTTGGTGGACATAGGAATTCATAATCCTTTTGCTATAACTCTATGCTACATTAGGATTTTATGGTAAGATGAGTTCGGTGTTCCTAGTGTCCATCAAATAATACTATAATTTTAACTAGCAGAGAATTAAAAACACAGAGTTTGTTACTATTTAATTTCCACTGAAGACAATGCTGAATCAAACAAATGAGTGTATTTATTGTTTTAAAAGTGTCCATAAGGAATAATGTTATATTTTCTCCCATAGCCACTCTGGTCATGAACTTAACTTGAGGTATTTTGATGTGGATTGTGACATTATTTCTTGCTGTGCATTCTTCTTTGCCTATTGGGAAATAAATTAAGCTTTTCACTTTGATTTGAAATGTTCTGGGGTGGTGTAGTTGTTTTGGCTAGGTGATCATGCTCTAAAGTTGTTTTTAATTAAAGGGATATTCGTTAACTCCTATGTATAAAACTGACTTAAGTTCAGCTGAAAAGCACATGGCATGTTAAGTATACATGAAAAAATGCTTTATGTCTTATGTTTGTCCATAATAATTATATGAAGACTGATCTGCATTATACCAAAATATTCAATTAAAAAGTGCTAAGCTTATGAAATGGATTGTTTAGCATCACATATTTGACAAAGAAAGAAAGAGTTGTTTAAATGACTCCAACTTTTAAAAACTGCTGAATTACATCAAAATGTTATATATTGGAACACAGTGACAGCATAGAATGGTATTGCCTTATGCTTTATTACAATGGCTAATTTTAGCCTCTAATGTAGTTTTGGGGCCTTGTCTAACACATTTGAGAAAAGTAGACATTAGTTTCCACCTTGTTGTGAACTCACTTGGGAAGCCTCTGCTTCTTTTTCAAAAATAAAGCCAATAACCAGTTACTTCAAAAATATATTTTTGGCAATAACTGGAATTTACTTGAAATTACATTTCTACAATAAGCATGAGGCTCATCTTGCATTATCAGTTCTGATGCATGTTGAATATACTTAAAATTATATATAATCTTTAATTAATACTAGATCAAATCTTTTTAAAGTCATAATCCATTGTTATGATTTACAAATCACTTGATTTTTTTGTATTAAATTTAGAGAGTAAATATCCATAATGGATGAGATGTGTGTAGGTTTACTTGCAGAAGATTTATATGGAGGTAAAAATGTCTTGAAGATATTCTAACATAAGGTAGTATAAGGGGAACATAAGGGGGTCTAGATTTCCTAGGAGAAACAGAAATAATAAAATCATGGTTCTGACCAAATATATATGCATGAAGGAAAAAATGGGCTTTATTGTATCATCTTCAGGGGTTCCAGTTACCATGTGAAAGCTCTATAATAAATTATTTTCAAATGAACTTCTCAGATAAAGCTATACATTTTGGTTTCTGGTTGGGTTAGTTTTTGTCATTCCTTCAGCTAGGCTGGCTCATGCCTATTTAATCCCTTTTATCATTAAAGAAACCAGAATAAGTTGACATCCCCAAGTTCACACAAAAGTCACTGGTAGAAAAAAATTCTAAAAAGCTCAGTCCACTAGCTTCCACACTGGTTCATAGCCTAAGTAAACACCCTATGTCATTTACATCAAGTTATCTGAAGTTCTTCCATCATGTTTCTCCTTAAGAATTCATTGTTTTCCAAGAACACTTTTTTCTTTTGCTAGAGGGAAATATGAATTAATTTCTTGCCAGTTTTCTGCATGATCTCACATTCTTTTATATTAAATTCATTCTATAAATCCTACAGGTTTGTTATGGATTGTTTATAGAAATATATGGGGAGGGAAAGGAAATGACTGCTGAACTGGATTTCAGTAATGGAGTAATCAGAGACTTTCATGGAGTTCATTTTATTCCTTATTTATGTTTTGTAGTTGTTTCCTTAACTGCCTGCAAGGTACATGAAGGAGCATAAGCCACAAAAGTATTAAAATATACATAAATATTTAATCAAATGTGTTACTTTTTGTGTGATAACAATGTTTCTTTTTTAAGTTTTCTCTATTAGAGCATATCTTTCAGAGCAAGTCACTCCAGATTATTTCCTCCGCTTTGTTTTGGTATTATTCATTTTTGTAAATTACTACAGAAGAGGCAAAACTTTTTTCCTCCCAGAAGAAATTGCACTCACTGCAGCTTTATCCTGTCATAAGTTAAAAAGCATGAGGATGTGACAATGATGCCATTACTATCACCTCCCAAAGAGCACAGGTTAATGGGAAAGCAAGCAAACAATCAGGTCACACTCTCAGTCCTGCCTTTTCCATAATCAGAAGCATAAAAAGAGCCTTGCACAGATATGGAATTTATGGAACCATTCTGAAATGTCTGCATGTACAGTGGTGTGTGTGTGTGTGTGTGTGTGTGTGTGTGTGCCAGCCTTTTCTTCCTTAACAATCTCTTTAGAGATAATAATGTCATGCCTAAACAATGGATGGATAAGTTAAAAATCCAAACAATTGCAAACACTAAATGACTGTTTTGACTCCAGTGCACCACTTTTACTGGAATAATCATCGTTTAAACATTGCTAATATGAGCCAGAATAGGGAAGTCTGTAGGCCTAAAGATAAGCCAAAACATCCCTCTCTCAGTGATATCAAATGTAGATGCTATGAAAGCTATGTTAATAACACTGTCATCCCAGACATCAGCTTGGTGGCTGTGTTAACTATAATGCTTGGGTAAAATGCTGGGCTCTGGAGACAGAATGCCTGACTTCAAATTATGGCTCTGTCCCACAAAATGTGAGATCATGGGAGAGTTATTTAACCTTTCAGGGACTCAATTTTGTCCCCTTTAAAATGTATTGATAGTATCTACCCTAGTTTTGCTATTGGGATTAAATCTGCTAAACTATTCAACTATAAAACATTTTAAAGGGCTTAGCTTAGCACAATGCCAGACACTTAGAACTCAGTAAAACTAGCTAACACAATTAAGCAAAGCTCTGATAAAGATTTTACAACTGATTGACATCTCATCAGAGAATATTAGTTAGATATCCAGTAATTATGTCCAGAAAAACAGAGAGTCCATTAGCATTGAAGGCACATTTTCAAACATGTATTTTGGAGGAGATAAACTACAGAACAGCTTCTTTAGTGACTGCAGAAAAGATCTGTACTGACTCACTAAAACAAAATAAAGTAATGCAGTATATGACTTAGGGAAGGAAATAAAATCGATAGATGTTGGGAATGTTTAGCAATCTCTGATTTGAGGTGGAAGAAAAATGGTACCTTTCTCAAGGCAGACACAGAGGTTGGCTCAGGGCAGGCTCACTGCCCAGGACAGGCTTCCTGAGAAACCTTTGTGACAGGAATCCCAAGTTGTGCATCACTTTATTTAATAGCAAGAATTCCGGAGAGAATTGAATTTTTTTTTAAATGCTAAATGTATAATGCTTGAACTCCATTGCTTAACATGTGCTATTTGGCATTGAGTGATACATTTAACGAATGCTGATTCTCGCGGAAGCATAGTAGTAAGGGTGCGTCTTTCAACAAGAACAGTGGCAGCACAGCAAAAACAGTCCCAGAGAGTTTGTATCCCAAATACATGTGAATGTCAGTAACTGTTCTTTTATTCAGTCTGGCCAAAGTCATTCTGTATTTTCTGATGGTTGAGATCATAATCAGAGTTCTCCATCGCAATATTTAACACTAGAAAATAGCAGAGCAGAGTCTATTTTCTTAAGATAAAGGCAGTAAACATTTTTGAACATGCAGGAGCTCAGGCAGTATGGTCACCATGAAGGCTTCTTGAAGATGCCACTAGAGTGATAATCAGGCAACCAAGATATGAATAGAAAAACTATAGTGAAAAGTCTGGTGAAGACATGAGAAATATAGGACTAAGACATCAGAACTTTGGGGGTATGATTATCGGGCTACTATCAGAAGACTAAGTATTAGGGTTGCAAGACTAATAGTCAAACAAATGTGAGAGTTATACTTATAGAAGATAATGCCATTGTCATAAGTCTTGACAATGAATTATGTCACTAAGAAAAGTTGGGAAGAAAGGGGAAGTGGGTATAAAAAGAAAGAATAAGTGTGATTGTTTATCTTTTATAACCATCTATCAAAATATATACTTATAACTGATAAATCTAGTAATAGAAGTATAAAGCCACTTATGAGCAAAAGGGATAATATAATTTGCTAAAATGGATGGTGAAAGATGGAAATGGGAGAGAAGAGCATTCTCTTTACTAGCTTAATCACTGTTTATATAGCATGTCAAAAGGAACTGCATAAGTAAGTATTAAGTATACAATTCTGGTAAACCTTAGAGTTCTTAATTTAAAATTATGATTACTGGAACAAAAACTTAAAGATGACTCTTTCTTTTAGTATCAGAAAAAGCCTTTGCAAATTATTAAAAGAAATACATAAACACACGAAAACACATGTATGCATAGTGTCATTATCTACTTTTCTGTCTTAGATTTATACTTTATAATAACTTTCGGCTAGTGAGAATTTCCATTATTTTATTGTCAGTTCAGTTACACATTATTAATTGTAAAATATTTTAATACATATCCTGTATCTTTATACATTTTATACCAGTGGTTGATTTTTTTTAAAAGAATAATTCTGAATATTTTTGGAAATAAAAGTATGGGCATTTTGTAGAAAACTGATGGAGGCAGGAGCAGAATCCATACTAATTCCACCTTGAATGTCAGTGTAAAAGTCGTGAGTAGAGCAGTGTCAGGACAACATGGGGCTTATACTGGGAATGCAGGAAGTTCCATATTAGGAAATCTATTAATATGTTTCAGTATATTCATATATTAACAGTGCAAAAAATTCATACGATCATAACTGCCGATGTTGAAATGTCATTGATAAAATTCTGTATCCATTCTTCATAAAAATTTAATAACATAAGAATATATGATACCTTCCTAACATGGTCAAATATGCCAATCTCAAGATAATAATTTGTATCATGCTTAAATGTGAAAACATTAGAGAGATTTGCATGGCAGTTATGATTGTAGTCAGAATGCCTACTGTCCTGTACCATTACTTAGCATTGTCCTGGAACGATTGGGGAAAAGTTAGACAAGAAAAAAAGATATACACAAATTAGAAAGAGGTAAATTATCATGTAAACAAGCACACGTTTTGTACCTTTTGTACCTCTAATATACCTCCAATCTGACCAAAATACAACTACAATTAAAAATTCAGTAACATGGCTGAGAATAAAATTAATATAGAAAAAATTAACAGCCTCCATGCATTGAAATAATAAGAGGAGAAAATATAAAGAAGGGAAAATTCCCTTTCTGATAGCATTAATGAAATAAAAGTTTAAGCTTATAATTAATAGAAAATGAGCAGTTTTTATACTAAAATAACCTTTAGCACTGATAAAGAAGGCTTGAATAAAAGAAAACATATACCATGATTACTTGAGATGATTCAACATCATAATGATATTGAATTTCTCTAACCCGGAGATTTCATATGATTTAAATAAAAACAAGATTATTTTGGGGCTCAGATAATGTGTTTTAAACTTTATGTGGAAAAATAAGCAAGAAATAATTGTCAAGAATACAAATACAAATGAAAAGTAATGAGAAAAGTCTAACCATTCTAGACAAAATATTTTATAAACCTCCAGTAATGAAAAGAGTGTGACAGTGCTATGTGAATAGCTAATTGAAAACAATAAATATCCAAAAGTAGGCTCATCTATGTATTTTATACATGTTAAGAGTGCCACTTTAAATCAGTGCAGAAAAGATAAAAATATACATTATTCAATAAGTGATATTGCAACTCTGAGGCTGCCCTCCCTTGAAGCAAAGTAAATTCCAAAAGAATGAAAATTTAAAGGTACAAATGAAACCGTTAAAGTAAAATACAAACTGTTAGAACATTAAAAAATTTTTATATCAAGGAAGAAATTTCTTAGTATGACCTAGTAAAAGATTAATATATTTCCCTCTATAAAAATAAGACAACCATGGGAATAAACTCCATTAACAAAGTAAATACACAACAGTCAAGTTGCAACTCATATCACAGATAAAGGACTAGTTTTCTGCTGTATAAAGTATGCTTATAATGCTTACAAATTATTAATGAAATGGCCCAACAGTTCAATAGAAAAATGGGAGAAGAGGCTGTATAATCTGTTTGTGGGTAAGGCTATCCAAATGGCTGTTAAATATGTGAATAGTTGTACAACTCAATCATAATAAGAGAAATACAAATTATAATATCAGTGGAATACCATTGTTTTAGTCTAGTAAATATCGAAAACACTGACAACATACTGCCTTGATACTGTGTTGGGATACGACAGAAATTAGTATGAGTTACATGAAGGGCAATTTAGTAATATATAGCAAAGGTAAAAAATACATATCCCTAGACTTAGCATTTCCATTCAAAAAATTTATCCTGAAAGTTCCAATGTTTGTGAAATGACATGTACAGTTGTTCAGTGTCACAATAGCAAAAGATTAAAACACCAAAATGTCTATCAATAGGTGACCAGTTAAATAAAGTACGAGCACACAATGGATGAGGGAAAGAAGGATGGGAAATTTTGTTTTATGTACTGATATAGAATGATGTCTAAGGTATAGTAAGTGAAAAAGGAAATGAGCAAAAAAGTATATGCTACCATTTGAAGAAAAAAATATGTTTGTATGTGTATTAAATATCTCTAGGTGCATACCTAAAAACTGCATGGCAGTTTACTGTAGGGAAGATAACTGGGTGCTAAGGTTAGAGATAGGAAGGGAAATTCACATTAGATCCTTTTTGCACATTTCTGAATGTTGTAGTATTTTTACATTTAGAATGAAAGGAAAACAAAAGTATTCAGTTGTGTCATTCAGGACCTCAATGAAAATGGTTCTCTGAAATGGTTTGAATGGAATAGGTAGAGAGAAAAATGGGGTGACAAATTGAGAAACAACAATAAAAAAGTTAAAGAAACATAGACATAACTTTAATATGTTTGTGCTTGAGGTCACAGATAAGGGCAATAGGTCAGGAGATGTTTTTAATTAGCTAATAATAAAGATAGGCAATAAGATGAATATAGATAGATAATGGATAAAGATAGATGATTCTCCAATATGTTTTCATGCTGCCGGGAGATGATCAATTATCTACGGTATACATTTCAACAAAAATGATGACATGTAAAACAGGTTTTTGTTGCTGTTTGTTTTCTGATAGAAATTAGATAAAAGTACTTGCTATCTATGAAGGCCACTCTGCTTTGGTGACAATAAGAACATTTTATCTGTATTTCTATAATGAAAGGGGGGGAGGATAATTGAATAGATCAAACAAAGCTGCATGACCAGGGGAAAAGGCAGTCATGGTTGGGCTGACTCTGTGGTGTTATTGCTATTTGGACACTGCATCAATATTCATAGTGTGTGCTGATTGGGGAAAGTCAGGGGATGAGGGAGTGACAGGCAACCTGTAAGGCCCAGCCTTACAAAACAAATGGAAAATGGTTATCTTGTGAAAAAGAGAGGTGAAGAAAAGTTATGAAATGTTTCTATTTCAATTCTATAATTATGTAGATACTTATTTTGCTTTCAATTCCAACATATGTTCTACTTTTGTAGTTTTATCTGTTACTTTGGGGAAAATTTATTTTGCTTACTGCATCTGCCTCTCATCTCACCATCTAATTCATACCCAACCCAAGCCATCACCACCCATACCCAAATGCTTTTTCCACATCAAGCTTTTTTGATATACTCTTCTGAGGCTTTCTCTTTCCATCATGTGAAAATAATTCCACTTTATCAGCAACGGTCTCTCTACCTTCTCCGACTCCCAACTTTTCATAACTCTCAGCTGATGACACAGAGAATTGGGTGGAGTTATTGCACATTGTTTTAGTAGATAAATGACCAAAGATTCTAGCATCTAGGATATAGTGCCTGTGAACTGAGCATAGTCAGTAAATGCTATTTAAAATAATGTGTAATAAAATTACAAGAGAAGTAGCTTTTGGTTTAAGGCAGGGCTGTTAAAAGAGCTGTCCAACACAGAACCGGACTTCTTTCAGAGTATGAAAGGTCTCATTCTGGACAGCTAACTCCCAGTTTATTGTAGCAGGATTCCTTCATTAGATAAGTCTGAAGATATCTAAAATCCTTTCCCAGTTTTACAGTTTATGGTCATTGGATTCACTTTCTTCACAACTGAAGTTCACTCTGAAGTCTGCGTTGCATGTAAAGAAGTTGAAATTCTTATACTAAAGTGATTTGCCTTTTAGTTAGATATTAGTTCTACATCAAAATAATCTTACCTTTGAAAAAGGTCAACCTGTTCAGATATTCAGCCAGCTTTTGCTGGAGAGGGTTTGTTGAAATGAACTGAGACAGAGAGACCTGAGTACTCAGGCCTCCAGCACAGAAAGGGCAACCCAAACCCTTGCTCAGTGGTTCCAAGGAAGGGAGAAGTACTAGTTCCAGACCCGCTCCAGAGAGACAGACAGACTCAGCACTGGCAGAATAAAGAACCCCAGGAGGGAGGCATTGCTCCAAAAGAGGTTTTTGCTTTTTTTCTCCAAAAGAGAAAAAGAGAGACTGGCTGTTTCAAATTTAAAAAAATAAAAGAAGAGCTGATCTCTCTGCTCTTCACAAAATATTAGAAAAGAAATATTAACCTGAATCCAGCTGAAGGAAGTAGATCAAAGTAAGCCTATTGCATGCCTAGGAAAAGAAATGACTTTCTTGTACTTAGCTCTTGCCTGCTTTCCTTTGTTTTATGTTTTCTATTTTTTCTATCATTTATTGTTGATAAATGTGCTTGGACTCTACAAGTCTTTTTTGTTTGTTTCTTCTGTATCATTCATATTTAATTCTAGGAACATTTATGAAATCTGTTGTGGAGCAGACTATGTAAGGGGCTGCAGTTTAAAAATGAGTAGGACCTGGTCCCTTTCCAAATGGGAGCCTAGTAGATATACACACAATTCATGGTAATAGCAGGGCATGTTTAAAAGGCAGAGATTTTGGAATAAAACAGGTTGGGATTTAAATTACAATTCTGTCATTTTTGATCTATAAGGACTAAGGTAAGTAAAATAAATTCTAAGCTTCAGTTCCCTTATTTGTGAAATGTGGATATATCTCATGGGTTGTGAAAATTAAATGAGATTATGTATGTTATGGACTGAATTGGGTCCCCAGCAAGTATATATGTTTCACCTCTAATTCCCAATGTGACTGTCTTTGAAGATAAGACCTTTAAGTGGGTAATTAAGATTAAATGATATTTTAAGGATGGAGCCCTAATCTAACTGAATGAGTGCTCTTATATGAAGAGGAGGAGACACCAGAGTTCTCTCTCTGTGCATGCACATACAGGAAAGGTCACAGTGAGAAGACAGCCATCTACAAGCCAAGAAGACAGGTCTCACCAGAAACCAACCCCACTGGAACTTTGGTCTTGAATTTCTGGCCTCCAGAACTGTGAGAAAAGAAATGTCTGTTGTTTAAGCCAACCAGTCTGTGATATTTTGTATGGTTGTCCAAGATGATTAATACTACGTATGCATATAAGTAAAGCCAAAAAAAGAAGAAAGTGCCTAGTATCTGATACATTAATAAGTGGTTAACTACTGTGACTACTTCCACTGTTACTACCACTGTGTTTACTCAGTGAATATAAGAAAAATGCTATGACATTATTTACATATATTACAGTTAATATCACCTGGCTAGGACTGGAGGAGATAACTAGGGAGAATATTTTTGACCCAGGTCTTTATAGATTAATCCCATTTCTGTGTGGGGAGGAAGGCAAGGTTTTATAGCAAAAAATAAAAGGAAATATTTGTGAGATTTCATTCAGTGAACTGAATGCTAGAAAACATTTTTGGAAAGATTAATATTGCAGCTGTAAATGACATTAGGCTAGGTGGATGCTGGTTTCCTTCTAGCTCTGTTCTCTGCCCTTTTCTATCTTGTTCTCTGCCTCATGAGTTGACCTGTATCCACTGTAATTAGAGGTTATTATGTCTTCAGGCTTCCAGTTGAGTCCAGCTAATAGAAAACTCCAAGAAAATATCATAGGAAGTGGAGGAAAGTTCAAAATTATTTATTCCCCTGGTTCCCTCTCTGGGAGGTAGTCTTGGACTAGCTATGCCCATTGATGAGTGCTGACAACTACACATTAATTGACCTGTTCTGCATCTGAGTCTCTTTCTTTCTAGGTTCTATTAAGGTCTCCCTTAGCTTGTTGCTTTGGTCCTAAGGGTAGCAAGAAATCTTCCCATTAACGTTCTAGGATCCTGTACTGTTGCTCTGTAGTCCTCTATCTCCTGTCTACACTACTGTAATTCATTGTTTTCTAAATAAACTCTCCTAGAGTTTTCTTGATTCAAGTATACTGATTCCTGCTAGAATTTATTGATGAGTATTGATGGCTGTATTAAGACTTTACTCATTCATTTATTATATCATAGATAAATTGTTGAGTGATCATAAAGTTACTACTAAACACTGTCTCTGGTTTCATGGAGTTTGAAATTTGGTACAGGATCAATGTGAGTAAATAGGAATAACAATATAGTGTATATTACAATAAAGAAAGTATAAAAAGCTTAAATCTACATAGCAATGATACCTGATCTGGACATGATTAAGAGGTATGCAATGTATAATACCATGTATAAATATGGAAATTTAGTACATAACAAGATGGTACTACACTTTGTAAATGACAGTGGATGATAGGGAGTGAAATGTGGTAGATCTAGCTGTATGCATTTAGTCTAAAGAATTAGTCACAGAAACCCTAAGGTGAGAGTTGTTCATAGAATTGCCTGGATTGATCTGGATGTAGTTTTGTTTTAGGTGGATTTGGGAATAATATGACTCATTAGATGAAGTCAATTTGATTGTTTCTTTTTAATTGAAATATAATTAACACATTATATTAGTTTCTGGTATACAATATCATTATTTGAAATTTGTATATATTGTGAAATGATCACCACCATAAGTCTACTTAACATTCATCACTATTCAAAGTTACAGAATTTTTTTCTTGTGAAGAGAGTTTTTAAGATTTACTTTTGGCAACTTTCAAATATGCAATACAGTATTACTAACTATACTCACTATGCAGTATGGAAAAACCCCATGACTTATTTATTTTATAATAGAAGTTTGTACCTTTTGACTACCTTCACTCATTGCCCGCCTGCACCTCACTTCTGGCAACTACCAATCTGTTTTCTATATCTAAGAGCTTGTGTTTTCTTTTTGTTCCACATTTAGGTGAGCTCATTAATTTTGTCTTTCCCTGTCTGACTTATTCCACTTAGAATAATGCCCTAAAAGTCCATCTATGTTTTTCCAAATGGCAAGGCTTCATTCTTTTTTATGACTGAATAATATTCTATTGTATATATCCATTACAATATATTTATCTGCTGATGGAGACTTAGGCTGCTCTGTATCTTGGCTCTTGTAAATAATGCTGCAATAAACATGGGGGTACATATTTCTTTTTGACATGTGTTTTCATTTCTTCAGATAAATATCCAAAATTGAAATTGCTAGATTTTATGAGAGTTCTATTTTTTATTTTTTTGAGGACTCTTCATGCTGTTTGCCATAGTGATAGTATCAATTCACATTCCCAACAGTGCACAAGGATTCCCTTTTCTCCATATCCTTGTCAACACTTGTTATTTCTTATCCTCTTGATAATAGCAATTCTAAGAGGTGTGAGGTCTTTGGAAAACTGTTCAGATTCTATGCCCATTTTTTAATTGGGTTGTTTGTTTTATTGATATTGATATGTATGAGTTCTTTATATATTTTGGATATACCTCTTATCAGATATATAATTTGCAAATATTTTCTCCCATTCTGTAGGCTGTCTTTTCATTTTTTTTTTGCAGAAGCTTTTTAATTTGTTGTAGTCCCACTTATTTATTTGTGCTTTTGTTGCCTTTGCTTTTGGTGTCTAATCCAAAAAATCAAAATTGCCAAGTTTGATGTCAGCGAGCTAATGACCTATATTTTCTTATATAGTTTCTATGATTTCAAGTCTTACATTCAAGTCTTTAATCCATTTCAAGTTAATTTTTATGCACAGTGGCACATTGCTGTCTCATCATGTTGTCCAGGGGGCATAGTATGTCTCTTCATCCTTTAGGGCATTGGCTGAGAAAGAGGAATGCTCTGCTTTGAAGGTTGTATCCAAATGGATGGCCATGGAGTCCATCTTTGCACAATGCTTTCTGGCTGCTCCACAGCGTGGCCCACCAGTCTTCTGCCTGGAGAGCTGGTGCCTTCAGTGCCGTGACTCCCAGGCTTGGGCTGGAGTGTGAGTGGTCAGGGAGGACCCTGATCAGAGCTGCAGAAGATAGGATTCTCTTCCAGTGCCTGTATGATGCACTTTTCTATCTGCCTAAGCACCTTTTCTGAGACGGAGTGACTGTGGTGGTCTCAGATTTAGAGTGAGATTTCTCAAATCTCACTGTCTGCCGTGGAGTGACAGTGATTTGTGCATCTCATTTCTGTTATCACTTAACTTCTAACACACTTCTGTTTGGTTGTGACAGTACCTTGTTGCCCGTCTGGATGAACTGGAAGGAGTGTGTCTCCAGTTTGAAGAAGGACTGGAAGCAACAGCATTGTTTGCGGACACCACTTTCAAGCTCATGGACCATGTGGGGACAGAGTCATTCACCAAGGAGGTGGCTGCTAACAATTCTCAGACCCGAAACCCAAAGGTGGTCATGACTTTATCTGCTAAGCATAGTTTTTTTCAGAGAAGGCTTTTCAGTCAGCTTTGGTGTATAGTTACTCATCATCTTGAGTTTGGCACTGAGAATGAAAAGTAGAAAAACCTCATGCCTGTCCTCCAGAGACTGGTTGTCTCTGGGATAGACATGTAAACACATCGTTACACTTGCTTTATGTGGGGTATGGACATGGACATGTCACGAGGAGGTGGTGAGGAGGCCCAGTGTGTGGCTCTTGTGTCCCCTCCCTCCTTGGGACCCCATAGTGCTAGTCTCACGAATGCTCTCCACATGGGGGGCCCATGCAAATCCTCTTTCTCTTGTTAAATGCTCTGTGCTTCAAAATGACCTGTTCTTTCCTACATGCCCCATCAGTAGCATGGCTAAATCTTAGATAATCTTTGCTGATTAACATGTTCACTGAGAAATGTGTGTGTCTACCAAGACATCCACCAGGAGTTAATTCTTTTTTTTTTCTTTTTTCTTTTTCAAGAGGAGCTTCTTAACCTGAAAGAAACTTTAGTTGGAATGTGTGTGCGAAGTCGTTGAGTAGGTCCCTCTTTGTACCCCTTGTTTGTGATCAAGGTTACCAACCCTTGATCTAAGGGATTTAAAATAAGAGCTGTGGTTGTTTTAATTTTAGGAAAAGAAATTTGCATTCCAAGTTAGAACTTACAATTATTTTATGAGTTTCTTCAAGTAAACAGTAAGTAATTATGTGTCCTAATTTTGATTAATTTCATATTTTCTCCAGGGATGTGATCTAATAATTTATTCATGTATTGGCATTCTTCTGTTGTCTTCTCCTTCATCATAAATTGTAGGAGGTCTAGAGATATCATACTCTTAATTTCTGTGCAGGAATAGGTGGCTTATGGTACAATCCTTTGGGGATATTCCCATACACAGTGTAGTAGACGAATTGCTGGTATTCCACATACACAGCTTAAACTTTTTCTTGCTTTATTTCCAAGCTTCTACTAACCAGGTATTTGGCTAGAGCAATTTTGCTGTCACTCCTTTTGATGTAACCGTTCTGGTGAATAGTCAGCCATTTGAACATGTCAACAGCTTAGTGATGGAAAATGTAATTTGTACAATTAAAGAAAATTATTTCATGTTGACTTGTGAATAACACTTTGGGGAATGTCTTGCAAATGAGTTTCAGCCCCAGGCAAGTTCGCTATAGATTCACTGTGACCAAAGAAATTTACAGCAAAGGGTTCTCGGGGTGAAAAGGTTATACCCAACTTTATTTCCAAGTGACAGGTCAGTCACTAAATCCTGTTCACTCAGACCGAGTCTGTGTTATCACTGCTGCTTCAGATGCTGCAAGCCGGACTCTACCTCTGGGCCCCTCCGCGCATCCATCCCACACAGCCATCCTCCAGGCCTCTGTCCTCGGCGCTGCAAACACTCCAGCCTCCGCTCTGCTCTCCTACAGCCTTTCAGCCCCACCACCCAGTCTCAGGCAGAGCACTGGGTGGAACTATTTACATTAACACAATAATGGCTTATTGCCTAAAGGTGTGGGAGCAGTAGCGTGGCAACAGGCCAGTTACATTTAAGTTCAGTGAGGATCCTGTCCACAGGAACCCCACTTTATCCACAGGGAAAAAGTGAGCTCTTTTGTTAGGTGGTATATTTTTAAAAACAAAACTGATTGAAGTGGAAAATGTTTCCTCTTAAGCAAACAACCTCCAGAATGTTAATAATGCCTTTTAGGTTCTACTTTGAAAAAAATAATTCTTTCAGTTTTCTCTTTTAAGCAGCCCAATAGTTCTTAATGGAGCCTTGTTTTAGTTTCTTTCTAATGCACGTTTTGGCTATAAGGTTTGGTCTTGTAAATACAAACTTAGGCCTGAGGTGCTGCTGAGAGGTGGGTTGGGAGGGGAGGTAGTGTAGCTGGGAGGGTGAGGGCATTCAGGAAAGAACATATCTTACTGTGGAAGGACTTTGGAGACGTACAGACGTACTTGTGAATTTTGGTTTTGCTTCCCCCCCCCCCACTCCCCCATTATAACTTGTAGATGTTACATACCCTCCTTTAGCCTCAGTTCCTTCATTTGGAAAAACATTGATAACATCAGTCTTTTCATCGTTTTGTCAGGATCTGAATTACTGCATGTAACCTTACATGTCACACAGTACCAACATATGTATAGGCATTGAACAATGTATTTTGTAATATACTTTCATATCTCAGTATTTATTTGGGACTGTCTTTCATTTGTATAGTAAGCATTCAACAAATGGTTGGCAAATATAAATGCATGAATTTTAGTTTGTACTAGAAGATGGTAAAAAACAACCAAATCCAAGTTTTATGTTTAAATGTAGGATATTTGCCTTTTCCACCCTCTGCCAATTTGGATTAATGGCTAAAAGACCTTCCATGTGAACACTAGAAACAGACAGACTTGAGCCAGTTTGGGAGGGAGGGGAGGCCCTCCCACCTTACTGAAGCAGGAAGACCTCAAGCTGGGTCTCTCTCTCCATTCAGGATCAGGTCATCCAGCTCATGAATGCATCTTGAGCAAGAAGAGTTCCGAATCCCTCTCAGAAGCCCTCATTGTGGCCTCTGCTGCTGCTACACCCTCCCAAAATTGCTGCCGATTGTGGTCATGCCCGAGGGCTCTCCTTCTGACACTCACGAACAGGCCACCTGTGATGATGACTTCTGTGCCCAAAATATGCTGCTCAGATTGCCATTTCCAGTATAAGGCTTTCAGAAATCTAAAGCCTGCCCAGAGCCCATTGTAACCCCCATGAGGACACACCCATTAAATGTAGAGTAAGGCTCCTTTACCTCAGCATGCAAATGGGAACATGACGACTGGGTGACCTAGTCAGAGAACCATTCATACCCTCCTTCAAATGAAAACCCCTTTTTCCTAAAGGATTTTAAATAGTAAGGCTTTCAATAAATTAAGTGAAAGAAAATTGCATTTCTGGTTCAGAACCCCATATGTGTAGAAAAGTTGCTTTTGAAATGTATTTTCCAGTACCAAAACTTTCTGAAGACATTAGTTTAAGAGCTTTTTAGGTTTCCAAGTAGTGCTGGTGCTTATAGTTATGAAAATACCATGTCTTTTCCCCCCTGGTGCTGACAGTGTGTTTTTCTGCCTCTTCATAGCATGGCCCTCCCTGTCTCTTGCACTAAGCATAGACTTCTCTATTGTGTTAATTCTTAGAACAGAGCAAATGCACAAATCTTGACTATGCCTAGAGTTTTCATCTCAAATGAGGTATTTGTTGCTGTTGTTTGGAAACCAGTGCTAAGGTCTTCATAAGAAATTAGCATTTTATTTATGTCCAAACATTGGAGTTCCATATAGGACAGTTTGATCTGTCCCATCAGGTCTCCTGCTTTGATGGCCCTGCAAATATTCTCTTGAGGAAGTGCCCTGTATTTCCAATGCCTCTCCTTTCCCTATGTACAGCTTGCAACCCCTCAGCAAAGACTTGGGTGACAAATAACCTGATTAACAGAGTTAACCATGAGTTGGGTGTTGAGAGAGAAAAATAGAAAGCATTGGCTTTGAAGCTAGTTAAGTTTTGGTTTGAGTCCTAGAACAACTACTAACTGGCCATGTGAACTTTGGTAGTCCCTTAACCTCTCATGTCCTCAGTTTCTTCATGTGCAAAATAGAGAGTGTACCATCTATCTCAGACGATTAATGGGGTTCTATATGTAAAAGGCCTACTCTAGTATCTGGCAAATACCTGACTTTCAACAAATGATGGGTATTAACATTATCCATATTTCTTCAGTTTTCCCATTGCTCTTACCTTCCTAAAGTATTTTTCTTGTTAATGATTTTTTAAAGATACTTTAGTAGGGCAAATAAAACAGGGGATCAGAAAGAAGGAAATGTAACTGGCTGTGTGATGTGGGGCCAGTCATATTCTTTCCTGGGCTCTGCAAAATGAGATCATTGGGCCATGTCATCCTTGAGATTTTCTCTACCTCTGATATTCTATAGTCTGTCCCATTCCCAGTCAAATGTGTTGTCCTCTATCTAATCTCTGATAGATGGTAGACCTAAGGTTGGTGAAGATTTCCTGAAATGAGGTGTTTCTCACACTGCACAGAGCTCTTTCCCTATAGATAAATGACCCCAGTAACAAAATTCTGTACTCCCTCAGATTTGTTGCTACAATAATATAAAAATTTTTTTCCAACTACTGGTCACCTGTGTTCTTTCCCAGCCTCTTGATGCAGGCCACTGTTAAACTAGAACATGCTAAGTCTGTTGTTTCCACTGCCACTGTTCTCCAGAAGACATCTTTTACCCCTGTAGGGTACATCTGCAGTGTTATTTTTGCAGGGTGTCATTTTTTTGTTTTGGAAAGTAAGTCTGCAGCCAGTATAGCCCAGATGAATCAAAAATCTTGTATTTATATAAGAAAACGATTTAAAAAACAAGAAGAATTTTGTTTAGTTTTACTCTTTCCTTCTCTATTCCTTATCTCTCTGTCTTGTCATTATCATACAAGTAACCAGTTTGAAATATATTGTTTTATTCTGATGTATGAGTAATACATGTTTATTGTAGGAAATAT
Organism: Smutsia gigantea; assembly: GCA_032199065.1. Taxonomy (NCBI): domain Eukaryota; kingdom Metazoa; phylum Chordata; class Mammalia; order Pholidota; family Manidae; genus Smutsia; species Smutsia gigantea. The sequence goes on from JAVSCE010010479.1 coordinate 61,417, forward strand.
ATGAAGAGCACAAAAAGAAAATATAAACCACTCATAATTCTACCACCCAGAAATAACTACTGTTATTAACATTTTGCAGCCTTTTTTTCTTGGCCTTTTTATATGCATATAAATACGTTTGAAAAATTTAATTGGAATTCTGCTTTCCCTATTTTTTGTTTGTTCGTTTTATTAAGGTATCATTGATGTACAATCTTATGAAGGTTTCACATGAGAAACATTATGGTTACAAACATTCAACCATATTATCAATTGTTCTTTTAAGATACTGTACTGCTAGGCTTCCTAATTTTTTTTGTATCATTAATGTACAATCACTTGAACAACATCATGGTTACTAGATTCCCTATTATCAAGTCCCTCCATACATACCCCACTAGAGTCACTGTCCGTCAGCATAGTAAGATGCTATAGAATCACTACTTGTCTTCTCTATAAATACTGCCTTTCCCATGTCCACTGCTGCTGCATTCCATGTGTTAAACATAATGCCCTGTTTCCCCCCTTTATCCCTCCCTTTCCACCCATCCTCCCAAGTCCCTTTCCCTTTGGTAACTCTTAGGCCATTATTGGGTTCCGTGAGTCTGCTGCTGTTTTTTTCCTATGGTTTTTCCTTTGTTCTTATACTCCACAGATGAGTGAAATCATTTGATACTTGTCTTTCTCTGCATGGCTTATTTCACTGAGCATAATACCTTGTAGCTCCATCCATGTTGTTGCAAATGGTAGGATTTGCTTATGGCTGAATAGTATTCCACTGTGAATATGTACCACATCTTCTTTATCCATTCATCTACTGATGGGCATTTAGGTTTCTTCTATTTCTTGGCTATTGTAAATAATACTACAATAAACATACGGGTATGTATGTCTTCTTCAAACTGCGCTGCTGCCTTCTTAGGGTAAATTCCGAGCAGTGGGATTCCTAGGTCAAATGGTGTTTCTATTTTGAGTTTTTTGAGTAACCTCCATACTGCTTTCCACAATGATTGTACTAGTTTACATTCTCACAAGCAGTGTAGTAGGGTTACACTTTCTCCACATCCTCACCAACATTTGTTGTTGTTTGTATTTTCGATGGTGGCCATTCTTACTGGTGTAAGGTGATATCTCATTGGGATTTTAATTTATATTTCTCTAATGATTAGGGATGAGGAACATCTTTTCATGTGCCTGTTGGCCATCTGAATTTCTTCTTTGGAGAAGTGTCTGTTCAGCTCCTCTGTCCATTTTTTAATTGGCTTATTTGCTTTTTGTTTGTTGAGGTGCATGAGCTCTTTATATATTTTGGATGTCAACCCCTAATCGGATATGTCATTTATTAATATATTCTCCCATACTGTAGGATGTCTTTTTATTCTACTGATGTTTTCTTTTGCTGTATAGAAGCTTTTTAGTTTGATGTAATCCCACTTGTTCATTTTTGCTTTTGTTTCCCTTGCCTTGGGAGATAGGTTTATGAAGAAGTTGATCATGTTTATGTCCAAGAGATTTTTGCCTATATTTTTTTCTAAGAGTTTTATGGTTTCATGACTTATATTCAGGTCCTTGATCCATTTTCAGTTTACTTTTGTGTATGGGGTTATACAGTAATCCAGTTTCATTGTCTTACATGGACCTGTCCAGTTTTGCCAACACCAGCTGTTGAAGAGGCTGTCATTTCCCCATTGTATATGCATGGCTCCTTTATCGTATATCAATTGACCGTATATGCTTGGGTTTATATCTGGGCTGTCTATACTGTTCCACTGGACTGTGGGTCTGTTCTTGTGCCAGTACCAAATTTTCTTGACTACTGTGGATTTTTAGTAGAGCTTGAAGTCAGGGAGCGTAATTCCCCTGCTTTATTCGTCCTTCTCAGGATTGCTTTGTCTATTCAGGGTCTTTGGTCATTCCATATGAATTTTAGAATTATTTGCTCTAGTTCATTGAAGAATGCTGTTGGTATTTTGATACGTGTTGCATTAAATCTGTAGATTGCTTTAGTCAGGATAGCCATTTTGACAATATTAATTCTGCCTAGCCAAGAGCATGGGATGAATTTCCATTTATTAGTGTCCTCTTCAATTTCTCTAAAGAGTGTCTTGTAGTTTTGAGGGTTTAGGTCATTCACTTCCTTGGTTAGGTTTATTACGAGGTATTTTATTCTTTTTGATGTGATTCTGACTGTAATTGTTTCCTGATTTCTCTTTCTGCTAGTTCACCATTAGTGTACAGGAAAGCAACAGATTTCTGTGTGTTAGTTTTGTATCCCACAGCTTTGCTGAATTCAGATATTAGATTTAGTAGTTTTGGAGTGGAGTCTTAAGGTTTTTTATGTACACTGCCATGTCATCTGCAAACAGACAGTTTGACTTCTTCCTTACCAATCTGGATGCCTCTTATTTCTTTGTGTTGTCTGATTGCCGTGGCTAGGATTTCCAGAACTATGTTGAATAAAAGTGGGCAGAGTGGGCATCTTGTCTTGTCCTGATCTTAAAGGAAGAGCTTTCAGCTTCTCACTGTTAAGTATAATGTTGCCTGTGGGTTTGTCATATATGGCGTTTATTATGTTGAGGTACTTGCCCTCTATACCCATTTTGTTGAGGGGTTTTATCATGAATGAATGTTGAATTTTGTTGAATGCCTTTTCAGCATCTATGGAGATGATCATGTTGTTTTGTCTTTCTTTTTCTTGATGTAGTGGATGATGTTGATGGATTTTTGAATGTTGTACTGTCCTTGCATCCCTTGGATGAATCCCACTTGATCATAATGGATGATTTTTTGATGTATTTTTTAATTCGGTTTTCCAATATTTTGTTGAGCATTTTTGCATCTATGTTCTTCAGGAATATTGGTCTGGAATTTCCTTTTTATTCTGGTGTGTTTGCCTGATTTTGGTATTAGACTGATGTCAGTCTAGTAGAATGAGTTTGGGAGTATTCTTCCCCTTCTACTTTTTGAAAAACTTTACAGAGAATGGGTATTAGGTCTTCACTAAATATTTAATAAAATTCAACACTGAAACCATCTGGTCCAGGCGTTTTGTCCTTACGTGGTTTTTTGATTACCAATTCAGTTTCTTTTGCTGGCTATTGGTTTGTTCAGATTTTTGGTTTCTTCCTGGGTGAGCCTTGGAAGGTTCTATTTTTCTACAAATTTGCCATTTCTTCTAGGTGATCCATTTTGTTAGCATGTAACTTTTCGTAGTATTCTCTCACAATTCTTTGTATCTCTGTGTTGTCCGTAGTGATTTTTCCTTGTTTACTTGTGTAGACTCTCATTTTTTCTTGATAAGTCTAGCTAAGGCTTTATCAATTTTGTTAATTTTCTCAAAGAACCTGCTCCTGCTTTCATTGATTCTTTCTATTGTTTTATTCTTCTCAATTTTATTTATTTCTTCTCTGATCTTTATTATGTCCCTCCTTCTACTGACTTTGGGCCTCATTTTTCTATCTTTTCTAGTTTCATTATTTGTGAGCTTAGACTGTTCATATAGGATTGTTCTTCTTTCCTGAGGTAGGCCTGTATTGCAATATATTTCCCTCTTAGCACAGCCTTCACTGCTTCCCACAGATTTTGTGGTGTTGAATTATTGTTGTCATTTTTCTCCATATATTGCTTGATCTGTTTTTATTTGGTCATTGATCCATTGGTTATTTAGGAGCATGTTATTAAACCTCCATGTGTTTGTGGGCATTTTTGTTTTCTTTGTGTAATTTATTTCTAGTTTCATACCTTTGTGATATGAGAAGCTGGTTAGTACAATTTCCATCTTTTTGAATTTACTGAGGTTCCTTTTGTGGCCTAGTATATGATCTATTGTTGAAAATGTTCCATGTGCACTTGAGACGAATGTCTATCCTATTGCTTTTCGATGAAGTGTTCTGTAGATGTCCTTAAGGTCCATCTGTTCTAGTATGTTGTTCAGTGCCTATGTCTCCTTACTTATTTTCTGTCTGGTGGATCCGTAATTTGGAGTGGGTGGTGTATTGAAGTCTCCTAAAGTGAATGCATTGCATTCTATTTCCCCTTTTAATTCTGTTAGTATTTGTTTCACATATGTAGGTGATCCTCTTTTGTGTGCACAGATATTTATAATAGTAATATTCTCTTGTACTGACCCTTTTATTATTATGTAATGTCCTTTGTCTCTTGTGAGTTTCTTTGTTTTGAAGTCCATTTTGTCAGATCCAAGTACTGCAACTCCTGATTTTTTCTCACTATTTGTTGCATGAAATATCTTTTCTATCCCTTCACTTTCAGTCTTTGTATGTCTTTGGTTTTGAAGTGAATCTCTTGTAGGCAGAATGTAGATGGGTCTTGTTTTTTTATCCATTCAGTGACTCTATGTCTTTTGATTGGTGCATTCAGACCATTTACATTTAGAGTGATTATCGATAGGTATGTACTTATTGCCATTACAAAAGTTAGATTCATGGTTACCAAAGGGTCAGTCATAATTCCCTTTATTTCTAACACTCAAATTTAAATGACTTCCTATTCTATTACAAACACAACCTAAAGGTTCTTTTTTTTCCTCCTTTCTCTTTTTCTTCCTCCTCCATTCTTTGTATGTTATGAATCATATTCTGTACTCTTTGTCTATCCCTTGGGTGACATCTATTTAGCCTTAGGAATACTTCTGTCTATAGGAGTCCCTAGAGAATGTGCTGTAGAGGTGACTTGTGGGAGTTAAATTCTTTCAGCTTTTGCTTATCTGAAAATTGTTTAATCCCTCATTCAAATTTAAATGGTAACCTTGCCGGGTAGAGTATTCTTGGTTCAAGGCCCTTTTGCTTCGTTGCATTAAATATATCATGCCAACCCCTTCTGGCCTGTAAAGTTTCTGTGGAGAAATCTTGTGATAGCCTGATCGGTTTTCCTTTGTGTGTGATCTTTTTTCTCTCTCTACCTGCTTTTAAAAGTCTGTCTTTATCCTTGATTTTGCCATTTTATTTATTAGATGTCTTGATGGTTTCTTCCTTGGGTCCCTTGTGTTGGGAGATCTGTGTGCCTCCATGCCTTGAGAGACTATCTCCTTCCCCAGACTGGTGAAGTTTTAAGCAATTACCTCTTCAAAGACACTTTCTATCCCTTTTTCTCTCTCTTCTTCTGGTACCACTCTAATGCAAATATTGTTCCATTTGGATTGTTCACACAGTTCTCACAATATTCTTTCATTCTTAGATTTTCTTTTTTCTCTCTGTTCCTCAGCTTCTTTGTATTCCTCTTCTCTAATTTCTATTCCATCTACTACATCTAATCTGTTTTTATATCCCTCTATTGTATGTTTCCTTTCAGATATAGAATTTCTTAATGATTGAATCTCTGCCTTACATTTGTTCCTGAGTTCTTTAATATTTTTCTATACCTCCATGGGCATGTTTATGATTTTTATTTTGAACTCTCTTTCAGGAAGATTGGTGAGTTAGATTTCCTTTGGCTCTTTTTCTGGGGTTTGTGAGATTTTGGTGTGAACCAGGTTCTTTTGCTGTTTTGTATTTCTATGTGGTGCCCTCAAGTGCCCAGAAGCTCCAGTCTTTGGAGCTGCTCTGTCCCTTGAGTAAGGTTGGGGGTCGATGGGCTGCGGAGCTGGTGCCTGTGGGGAGGTGAGATATGTTTTCTGATTCACGTCTGCCCAGCCAGTCTCCAGTATCACAGCCAGTGGGCCAAGCACACAGGTGTAAGCCCCTGTGGTCGGTGTCTCTAGCTGAGTAGGCGGGGCCCCCTTCTGGCTGGCATGAGCCCAGCGCAGTAACTGCTGGTTTGCAAGCTGGTGCTGTCAGACCAGAAGTAAGTCTCAGCCTGCTGTGTGTCACAATGGGTATCTCAGAGCTGAGTGGCCAGCCAGGGGAATGGAGCGCCTGAAGCTCCTCAATGTTCCCAACCTGCCTGGCAGAGCATGCTCAGACAACCTTATCCAGCTCTCCCTTCTCCTGCACAGCAAGCTCCATGAAACCACCACCCATTCAGCAGCCTTCTCTCTGCTAGGAAGTCTCTCAGGCACTGTGCCTGACCCAGCTCCCCAACCTCCAGAGCACCACACAGAGTAGGTTTCTGCTCACAAAGTGGATCTCCTGGGCTAGATGTTCAGTAGTCCCAGGTTTCAACCCACTCCCTGCTCTGTTACTCTTTCTCCCCCCTGTGAGCTGTGGTGGGGCAAGGGCTTGGATCACACTGGATCAAGGCTTTCGTACATTACCCTGTTATGTGAGGTCTTCTCTGTTCATGATGTCTGTGTGCAGTCTGGTTCAGCCTTCTTTCCTGTTGCTGTTTTAGGGTTACCTGTATTTATTAACTATATGTTCATAGTATTTGTGGTTTTGAGAGGAGTTCTCTGTCTCACCTCTCATGCTGCCATCTTCATGAATCCTATGTCTTTATACTTAAAGCGGATTTCTTGTAGACAGCATATAGTTGGATCTTGTTTTTTGATCAACTGACAATCTTTTACTTTATACCTTTAGATTGTTGACGCTGAAAGTAACCACTGATATAGCTGAATTCATAGCTACCATATTTGTTAATATTTTCTATATGTTGCCCTTATTGTTCCTGTTTTTATCTTCCACTCTTTTTCTGCCTTTTGTGGTTTTAACTGAGCATTTCATATGATTCCCTTTTCTTTCCTTCCTTAGCATACAGGTAAGGTATTTTTTTCTTTGGCAACTTTCAGAACTTTTTCTTTATCTTTGATTTTCTCTAGTTTGAAAATGATATCTCTAGGTGTAGTTTTTTATCCTTCTTGGCGTTTTGAGCTTCCGGCATCATGGTTTGGCATCTGATATTAACCTGGGGAAATTCTCAGTCGCTATTGTTTTCATTATTTTTCTTGGTTGTTTCTCTTTTTCTTCGTCTTCTCGTGTTCTCATTATGCATATGTTAAACATTTTGTAGTTGTCCCACAATCCTTGGACATTCGGCTTTGTTGTTAGCATAGAGAGGCAACTTCCAAGCCCATTGTGTGTAGCACTTGAAACCTGGTAGCTCTGAAATACAGATTTTTCACTTTCTCTTCCAAATTTTTTTATTGAGGTGAAAATAATATATAACATTATATAAATTTCAGGTATATAACATTGTAAGTTTTTATCTGTATGCACTATAAAGATATCACCATGAAAAGTCTAGTTACCAGTTTAATTTTTAATTTACCAATTTTTATCATATTTGTGGCCGAGCTTTATTTCCTTCTCTGTGCACAAAGCCTTGCACTGACTAATGTCAAACAGAGTGGGCCTGATGAGTGCTTTTGTCTTGGCTGTCATTGATTTAAACAGTTTTAGGCTCACAGAAACTAATGGGACTCCCCTAACTCTACCCATCATGCTGTAGCACCCAACTCTTATTAAAAACACAATGATGTGACTTCACTTATATTTTCTTAATTTTCTCTCCCATTCTCAGGACCCAACTTTTCCCAGTCCCACGCCAGCCAAAATTCAGACCGAAAAACCCAAGGCATGAGGTCAGCAAGTCAGATGGAAACAGGACATGTGCTCCTGTGAAGGTAGAGCAGAAGCAGAGCATAAGAAGAGTCTGCAGGGACCATAACTTTCCTGTCTCAGCTCCAGAGCCTGAGAAAAGGCCTGGGTTCCTACTAGTGCATCCAGGAAGCTGTGGCCTCCTCATTTCTAGGTAGGGAATTGTAAAATCTTAGGTTACAGGTGGGTTGGATTTTTTAAATTCTTAGCCAGTGATAACTTCCTGGAAAATGCAGGCTATGAGGAAAAACCTAAAGAGTTGGTGATCCAGGGGAAAGAAAAGAGAAATGATTGGGAACAAGGAAGCAAGAGAACTCACTAGATTGAGAATGAGGACAGAGACCAAATGTGGGGAGTCCCTGCACCTTTTCATTTAGGGAGAAATTGACAGATGTCCTGCCTGGTTGTGAGTGGGGGTGATACAGGCATAGAAAATGGACAAGATGGAACCCCTCAAAGGAAGACAGTGCAGAGATCTCCTGGAGATGAATATTCAGCTCCTCCTGTACCCGTAACAAGAAGGAAAGTACATGGGAATTCATAACCTGACCAGCCAGGTAAAGCTCAAGACTTGGGAAAACCATGAGAAATGATGTTCATGTGTTCATCGTCCCTCCCTGGATCATTTCCTAACAATTCTATAGCTTTTCATTACTTCAAAAAAGAACAGAAATTAGGCCAAAAAGACACCCCTCAGATTGTAGATGGCAGCAGCACCCACTATAGGAATGTCATGGTTCCCGATCTGATTTGATCCAGGGATGGGAGAATGGTGAGGAGGTAGGAACTAGTATTTTTTGAGCATTGCTGTGAGCTGACAAGATCATACTGTCAGGATTGTGCCCTTTAGTTTTAATATCTCTGTGAATGGGTGTTTGCCATTTCAAAGGTAAGGAGAATGAGGCCCAAAGTATTTAACATTTGCTCAAGACCCATGTCTCCCATGTGGCTGGTCCATGGCTTGAATACAGGTCCTTTTGTCTCTGAAGCCCATTTTCATTCTTCTGTGGAAGTCACCTTTTCCAGAGATTTTTTGGAAATAAGAATTTAGGAGTTTGGTTACCGAAGGGAAAGGGACTGGGCAGCGGTGGTGTGGAAAGGGAGGGAGAAGGGGAATAAGGGGTATTATGAGTAGCACACATAACATGGGGGAGCACAGAGAAGGCAGTATAGCACAGAAGACAAGTAGTGACTCTATAGTATCTTACAATGATGACGGACAGTGACTGTAATGGGCTGTGCGGTGGGGCTTCATAATGGGGGAAATCTAGTAAGCATGATGTTGCTCATGTGATTTTATATTAATGATAACAAAATAAAAATAAATAAACAAATAAATAAACTCCCCTAAAAAGAATTTAGGAGTTTGAGTTGTAAAAGGTAAGGATAGATAACCTAATATGATTATCACTTATATCACTGTCACTTAGGCCCTACAAAAAAATTGAAAGCTCCCCAAATCAAGGCATCCTTAACCAACTTGTCTGAGGAAAAAGAAGCTAGAATGGTGTCAAAGGACCTGAACCCCACAGTTCATCGTGTGGGCCTTTCGTGTTGTGGGGAAAGGAGGGCCTAGACCCCAGGAGCTACCACCTCAGGAGGCTGTAAGATTGCACCCTGATGATGAAGACTCCAGTGACCTGGACCTGGAGCAACTCCTGGAAGAAGTGGGAAAACAGCTGGAGCAGAGAGAGGAGCCAAGTCTCGGGGAGGACCCAGAGGATTCCCCATGGCCTTCTTTGGGGAACAGCTGTGGGCTCCTGCTTCCTCCCCACTCTCCCAGCCCTGCCTTGGGTTCAGGAGAGCCTCTTAGAGGGTCCCTGAGAAGCTGGTAAGTTGGGGGTGTTTGTTGGCTATGAGCTTAATGGGCTAAAATCAGAGCTGTGCAGTTTGTGTTTTAATAAAACAGCTACTAGTTAATTGGTTTGGTTCCACACTAACCATGTGCTTCCTTTGACTGCGTGCCTCTCAGCTCTATGTCACTGTGTCACATTGTTGTTTCTGGGGGGAGGCCTGCACAATATAAGAATCTGGGAGGGCAGAGTTACATGAGTCCTGGCAGAAGTACATTGAGAAAGGCAGATCGGGGTTCAAATCCTAGCTCAGCCAGCCACTTTCTAGCTGAATGGCCTTGGGAAAAGCACGGTAACCATTCTGGTTCTTCTTTTCATGCTTTAAATGAGCACATCCCATCCCATATACGGTTGTTGATGATGCCTTAATGAGGTGATGCACATAAAGTATTTAACACAGTACATTTACTTATTACTGTAGGGGAAGTAGAATAATTAGATTATGGGGCAGACTTCGGGTTCTGGACAGCTGCCAGTGTTTGGGGATTTATTGGTAATGGAGCCTCAGTGTCCTCATCTGCATAGTAGGGCAGACCCAGACAGGCCTGGGGGAGGATGAGGCAGGGCCAGTGCACATGGGCTTCATAGAACCTGGAGAGGGTCCTGTAGGGGGGAAGGAGCCACTGACAATGATGTCTCAACCAGACGCCCCTCTCAGCTGTGGGAGCCACTGCTTCCCTTCTCAGAATGAATTGAACTTGACAAAAGTGGAATGCCTCTGACTTTGTCTTTAGAATTTCTACCTCCTCAGGAAGAACAGTTCAAGCAAAGACTCTGAATCTGATTTGGTCCCTAGATGAAGCCAATAAGTAAAGAAATTCAGACCTACCTCTTATCAAGCATCTATATTATGTGCCAGGTACAATACTAAGCATTTTTCCTGTATCAGGGTCACTGAATCCTCACAGCAGTCTTACGAAGAAAGGACTATCTTGTCTCAATTTTACAGATGAGGAAGCTGAGGCCCAGGGAGGCCAATCCACTTGGCCTAGCACACACAGCCAGTAAACGTGATGCCAGGCATCATGCCCTTGTCATACCCAACTGAGTAGGGCCTGGACATGGGAGGCTAAGGCCTTTTTTGGCACGGCACTTCCCCCAGTCTCTGCCTGGGCGAGGCTGGGGTCAGACTGGCTGTTGTGGATTGGCAGAACAGCCCAGAAGCTTGAAGGCAGCACTCATCCCAAGCCCTCCGCCTGTATTATTGCTGCTCTGTATTGCGCCAGCAGAGGGCAGTACAGAGCACACATCCCAGTACTCCGCCACTACCAGGACTCTGCTCTTCTAGGCCTTGGTGTCCAGTGCCTTCTGGCACTCTGCCAGGACAAGGGAGTGCGGCAAGCATTCTGCTCATAACCCAACAGGCTGGCCAGCCATCCAGCCCTTCTTCGGACCACCTTCCTTTAGCTGTGCCCTCTGAGGCCATGTCTTATCCCCAACACCTCATGGGCCAATGCAGATGTAACAGAGGGACCACAAGTCATTGGGCAGAACCAGGGCTGTGGAGCCAGTCCCAGCACCATCACTGACATGCTGTATGTCCCTAAGGAAGTCACTTCCCCTCATTGTAAAACAAGGCCAAGAGGTCGCCCCCCACCCACCCTGCCACCAGTTTAGTGTAAAGAACAGAGATCTTAACATGCATACAATATGACCACACCTAATAGATGCCTCACAAGGGTGCCCATCATCGCTGTTACCCACTGTGCAAGCCAGAGTCTGGTTGACCGAGACGCTGTGGGAAGGAGGAAATGGAGACAGAGAACTGGAAAGTGGAGAACTGCCTTGCCCAAGGTCACATGGTGATAAGAAGAAGCCAGGATTTGAGCCCACACAGACTCCAGGTCCACGCTCTTCCTCTCAGCCATTACTGCCACACCAGGGCCTGCATAGGGCAGGTGGGTATATGGGTGGCCTGAGGTATCCCAGACCTCCTGGCAATGAGGGGGATTGGGAAGAGGCCCCAAGAGGGCAAGGGGGAGCATGGGCTAGAGGGAGTGTCTATGACCTCATCACCAAATCCCTCTGCTTTGGCCAAGGCCATCTGTGGGTAAGCATTCAGTGGGCGGGAGAGTCCCTCTGGGCTCAGACTTGGCTGGGCACTGTGGACATAGCCTGCCCAGAAGGGGCTCTGTCTGATGGGCTGTGGGCTCACCAGGGGCACAGCTGGTCAGCCAACGTTATCCTTTACCAAGTGCCCACTGCATGCCCAGGAGGCTGGGGGAAAGCCGTCTGGACTTTTCTAGGACCTTGGAGATTCCCAATCTAGCATCTGGTTGTGTCCATCTAGGCCAGGAGTTCCCTGGGGTTGGGGACTGCCTGGCGTGTGTCCCTCTCAGAAGTGCCCATTATGGCAGGGGCCTAGGGCGAGGCTCAGGGGACTCCTTGGGCTGGATGAGGATGTATGACTTTGGAAAGGATGGGAGAAGCGCTACGAGATTCCCTAGGTCGGCTGGATGTGGGGCAGGGGGCTAAAAGCCTGAGTCCGGGTATCAGATGGAGGGCTGCCGAGACACGTTGGGAACTGGGGTGTCCCCCTGGATCTGCTGTGACCTTGGGCATGTCACTGCTTTCCTTCCCATCCCAGGGGACAAAGGCTGAAAGAAGTCCCTAGGAAGAGCCACCGGAAGACAACCCAGGAAAGGTGGGAGTGAATAGCTAGCCGACTTCAGCTCCCCAACGAACGCCTACGGCCCTGGACTATCCTCCTGGGATCCTCCCCGCGCCCGCTGGGTGGCCGTGACCCTCCGCCCCGGGCCCCGCGCGCCACCCCGCCCCCACCCCATCCCCCACCTCCCCACATGGCCTGAGCTGCCTCTCTTTTCCAGAAGGGAAGGCACTGGGGAGGCGGAGGGGCGTCGCCGGGCATCCCGGGGGCACCCTGGCCACTGGCGGCCCTCTCGCAGGCCCCCGTGTTGGCGTGAGCTGGGGTTGTGCGCTCTCGTGGCGCCGGGGACGGGGCGCGGCACGGCGCTCCCCCGCGGTGCCCAGGCCGGGCGGGCTAATCCCGCAAGCAGGGGACAGCCGGTGGGTGGTGGTGGTGCGTGGGACTGGGATTAGGGCGGGGCGAGTGGCGGGCGACCTTACTGGGATCACAGGACAGAGAGCCTCCCTGCGCTCCGGCATTCGGCTCCGCTCCCCGCGCCGCGCCCCGCCCTTCCCCGCAGCCCGCCCTGGAGTTTGGGCCGCCGAGCGAAAGCTACCCTGCCGGCCCGAGAGCCCCGGTCGCCCCTCCCCGTGACCCGCCTTCCCTCCGCTTCCCCTTCCTTCATTCCCCCAGGTTAATTAAGGACGCAGCGGCAGGAGGCTGTCCTAGCCGCGCGCCGGGCCGGGGCCGGGGCGCCTCGGGAGGAGCGCTCGGGGATCCTCCAAGGTAGGAGAGACTTTTGCGGGGGGCGGGCGCCGAGGCCCTTCTCGCCTTCTCCTCCCACCCCCATGGGCCCTGCCCCTCCCCCTTAAGGCGTTACAGATTCTGGGGCCGGCGTTTGGATGCATTGGGAGGCACGTGACTGCGATTATAATTCGGTCTGGGGGGAAGGGAGGGAAGGCCACCCCCACCTGTCAGGAGGGGCTGGGAGACTGTAGCCGTCTCTTTCGGAGATGGGGGTACCCCGGGCGGGCCGTGGGCGCCCGAAGCTGCTGCAGGTGGCGAATGAGGTCCGTTCTGCTGCCCGTGGTGACGGGCGCCAGTGGGGGGGCAGAGGGTGCTGGGAAGGCCGCGGGTCTGCGCCCCCCCCACCTCTGCCTCCCTCAGGCTGGGCCA